>JAANSK020250340.1:0-13324 GCA_011763485.2 Isoetes engelmannii
TGGGTGGCCTATACCGTCTACGTGCGGGGTACATGACATATCTATGGCATGTACCAGTGACGTGGCATACATATTATATGGTATTTATACCGTATAATATTATGGAACGTCACATTTTTGTTATGTTAATTCTTCGGCATAACAGTCAGTATGAAGCAATACTTACAGCTGTTATATTGATTTTTAATCTAACGGCAAGTGTGAAGTGAAATCTTGTAGTTATGTTACCCTAATATAAAGGACATTTCGTTATGTTAGCAGTTTAACCTGAGACCCTTAGAGATAGATGGATAGATATGGCAAAGAAGGAATTTGCCCTTTTCCACAGTTTTTTATTTTATTTTGACCGGATCTTCTCCTGATCCGGTCAAAATGTATCTGGAACGTGGAATAGAGTAAATAAGCCACGTCACCTACAAGAGTTCAAATGCCTGAATGGATTAGATGCCTTCCCAGTTCCAGGTAACGGATCCAAGCCCTCATAAACCTGGCTTTCATCGTCTAGAGGCTAAACTTCTGCAAGCAGCTTCGGAAACTCTTGATCATATATCCTCAACTCTCCAGTTTGTTGCAATTTATACAACTGACGATAAGCCATGAGTTCATTCAAGCAGTCAAAACCTCCTTGAGATGGGACATGTAAAGAAATGCCCATGGTATCTTCCTTAATTATTACTTCAGCAATTAAACTGCATTTCTTAGTAACTAATGAACTTCTTGTTCAATGGACACCATCTTTTCCTGAAGATGTGTTAAGTTTTTAGCCAATTCCTGGACCAAAACACTCTCAAGTTCATGCTTCTCCACTTCCCAAGTGGTTTGGAAGATAGAACTTATCTCGTCCATTAAAATCTAGACTTCCAAAAATCTAGAATGACAACACAAATCTAAAATTCCTTTTTAAATCTTAGAATTTCAAATCTCTAAAAATCTAATTTTCAGAGCACAATTTAGTTTTTCCAAAAACTAAATTCACAGTACTCTATTTAGATTTTCTAGAATCTAAAACTTCATGTGATTTAGAAGCTAGAATTACAGGCTATTGTTATCTAGTCTTCTATGACTTGGTATTCACAGCTCTCTCTTAAAATAAGAGATTTCCCAAAGATCTACAATCTGAGAACTCCCAATCTAGAATTTCTAAGAACTAGAATCACAGAGCTCTTGTACGATCCTTCTGATACCAAAATGTCACGCAACAATTTTTTGCAGCTTCTAAACAATGGTCTACCACCCACACCCTGAATTCCCATAATTCCCCACGACCACGGAGATTAGCCTCCCAGAGGACTAATCAAGAAGCCATGCTTCCTCTTGATTCTACCATTGAATCGAATGCAGCAATTCTCTCAGGGAATTGTTTGCCTTTAGAATTCTTCTCTCAAAACAATTCTAGAAGAATCCTTGTAAGCAAATAAACATCGTCTACTAGCTTTTCAAACACTCCCTGGTGCTTCCACAAGGATTTCAAGATTGTATATAATCCCAAGCATGATATAAACTGGCAGAAGAATTATCTTCCCAAGATAATTCTTGCAATACAAGCCGGAACAAAACCCTTTTCTGTTTATTTGAAAATCACTCTCAGAGTGATCAATCAGAGTCAAAATGGGTTGCAAAGCTCCCAAGAGCAATTGCCTTTTGCAATTTCGTCGGTGTCCTTTGGAATCCATCCAGAACCTATTTATAAGACTCAAAATCCCTCTTGCATGGCTTTACATGCAATTTCGGCAGTATCCAGGTGTATGGCATGCTGAGGCAAGGCCGTTCCAAGCAGAGGTCGGATCTGCAACTCCGCCTCATGAACAGACCCAAAAGCATTCGTGCTTTTCTAGCCTTTTTCCCATTGGCTCTCCCCAATTCAATAGAATATTGCCACATGGACTTCAAAGGTCAATCTTTAATGTGCCAATTTGAAATACGGATGTTTATTACTTAATAAACATTCCAAGTTGGCCCCTAGATGCAACTTTGCTAGCCCCGGATATTTCCCCATAACCCAATTAGGGGCTTATGGTCCGTCGTATACCCGCTACACTTTGGTAGCATACCGGCCATACTCCCGTGCTTATGGAATTCCATCAGGAGTCCGTTAATATCGGCCATACCTCTAGAAGCACCTCTAACATAATTTGAGAGGTTTTCTCCATTCAATTGGTCTAATCCTGGACCGATAAATGGTCCACGCCAATTTCTATTCAAATCTTGTACATAGTATGTTAGTTTAACATAAAATTTGAGACATATATTGCCAACAAAGGTTCACATTCACAAAAATTATAGTCTTATCATAAAAGGTGATCTTTATACTATGGTTCTACTTAGGCTCTAACACTTTGTAGCAGCCCCACATCGACTATGTTCATGATAGTAAAAAAAATAAGTAGGTTTCTTCATTTTGTTTCTATTAAGACCACACCAAGAACCTCTATATCCTTTTTTATCTTGTATTGCATCATTTAAAAGGATAATGAGAGACATATAGTGCAATAAGTTAATCTTTTGTATGAACCAGAAAAATAGATACAAAATGCCCTTTGGTTTATTTATTCACGGCCATGGCTAAACTTCGTGGTATTGCTCTCAATTCATCAATAACCATCACGAGCTACATCATGTTGGGTTTTGGACCTATAATTGTGTAGTCAATGAACCTTTTGAACATTTTGATGTGTTCATCCTGTATATGAGATTTTGTTTAGATCTAGATAATGCATGGTTACACCCTTGTTATACTATATAAGAGTTGATGGAGTAAATCTCTATATAGAGCTAAGTAGTATGCATCATTTACTACCCTTGTGAGACTTATAAATGGGGTTCATTGGAGCACTTTAACTTATATTTTTTTTTTCTGATTTATGTACAATATATTTTCTAGTTAATATTGATATTGATATAACTTATGAACATCTAGAAAAATCCTTGGACTATAGCTCGTATTCTTAAGAACTCATTGTCACAAGAATTAGGTCACTCTCTAACCTGCAGCATTTTTAAGCAAAATAGGGTTTGGCGACTTCAACTAATATCAGTGATAGCGACCAAACATCAAAACCTGCAAATCGATGTACTTTATCATAATAAATCTTTTGCTTCCATATTTAGCAAGGTTTGGATACTTTTATGCTAGAAATTGAAGAATGCAGTTCTGGACTGCTGCAAAAACTGTCAATTTCACCAAGGTTTGAGCAATCATATTAACCTATGGGTGAGTCCATTGGTTATGAAGTTCTCATAGGTCGTTAAGAGTCAAGTGAAGACTGAAGAGTGGTGGTAGATTATAAAATTGAACTCTCTCTTGTGAAATGTATGTGTTTAAGTGGCAGGGGGTATGCTGGACCATTTCTGGTCCCTGGACCCGAAATGGTCCTTCGGACAACTCTAGTGTAACAAACAAGAGAGTGGTGTTATTCATCCGAATCGTTGGTACTATCTCATCATCGTTATTACCTGCTGAAAAGTACCATTAATCAGAAATCAAATCAAGGTTGCGAAGTAAAGCCCACATAAATAGGTAAAATCCTTCCCAACTTTGAATCTGGAGGAGAAAATCAAGGCTCAGCTCAAGAAAAGGGGATCATCTGATAATGAAATCCGGCAAACACATAGAATATTGTATGACTCTTAGCTTCCATGCCTCGCTTCTAAACAAGCCTTTGTTTCCTCGAGAAGCCTTTGTTTTCTCGCTTCTTAGCTTCCATAGCTCGCTTCTAAATAAGGCATGTACCTGTTCCGCCATCGCCCCTGCAACTGAACGAAAAAGAAAAAGCATACCTGAAGGATCAGCTGCATTTAGCATGGCATGCGATTGCTCCAAAAATCACGGCCAAACTGCCACTATTTTACCATCCAAAGGTTTCTCCCTAAAAATGGAATACTCACCGTATTCACAAACCTTTTGTCTAGGTCTTTGGTCTAGTGGTAACACACTAATCCTAGAACATGTATGTCTCGAGTACGAGATCGTCTAGAGTCGTACTATGTAAAGACCCATCCCATGGCCCATTGGAGGGTCCTCATGGACGTTAAAATAATATCTATCTATCTATCCATCTATCTATCCATCATAGAAATAAAAAACACCCGAAAAAACAAAAATACGGGGGAAAAAAATTAAACAAATATGCATACCCACCTTAGGGAATTTGGGTTTGACCTAATTGTTTTTCAGACCATAAAAATTGTATGGTTTCATAACATGTTTCATTGCATAAAAACTGTAGATTATAGAAGCATGGTTTCATAACATGTTTCATCCCATAAAAAGAGGTCATAAAGAGGTCATAAAAAGAACCAGTACCTACAAATCTATTGCTTCAATCATTTCATTGAATAGTGATGGGGAGGGATCTTGCATTCCCAGCCATACCAAATTTTTCTTAAAGTAATTGGTTTTAGGGCCGCTTCACACTAGCCGTTAAAGTGCCGTTGGGTTAAAGAATTTAGCTTAATTGTGCTTCACATTGACTTCTGTTAAGATCATAGGGTTAGAAAATAATGACACAATTAAGGTAACGGTGAAGGTTCACACTGTATTTCGTTAGGTTAAATTTTAACGACGAACTTAACGGGCCATAATTTTCCCTTTCAAATTTTAAGGGTAGGGGGACCCCATCCCTTAAGCTCCATTTGCAATTCAATTTTAACCTAACAGCGTGACAATCAGTGTGAAGCATTATTTAACGATTTCCATTATGTTAATTCTTCGCCATGACAGTCAGTACGAAGCAATATTTAACGATTTGTGTTATATTGATTTTTTATCTAACAGCAAGTGTGAAGTGAAATCTTGTAGTTATGTTACCCTATAAAGGACATCCTGTTATGTTAGCAGTTTAACCTAACATAACGGCAGTGCGAAGAGACCCTTAAAGATATATGGATAGATATATGGTAAAGAAGGAATTTGACAGCTTTTTTATGCTTCTTCTTTATTTTATCTTGACCGGATCTTCTCCTGATCCCGTCAAAATGCATCTGAAACGTGGAATAGAGTAAATAGGCCACGTCACCTACAAGGGTTCAAATGCCTGAATGGATTAGATGCCGTCCCAGTTTCAGGTAACGGATCCAAGCCGTCAAAAACCTTTGCATGGTTGTGCTGCCATCCTCCCCTTCATTTACCTATTGTATTCCTATACCCATGCTCCAAATGCCCGACCATCAGCTATGGAGTCTTCTCCGGCGCCAGTTCAATCTGTACGTAGTCTGGAGCTGCTCTGTTAGAAAAATTAGACCATAGTTTATTTTTCTCTCTTGTTTTCAATCAAAACGCTTACGAATTTCAATTTACCTTGTTATATTTCCCTTGTTAAATTAAATTTGAGCTGATTACAAATTGATATGCTGTTTGCAGCCAGATGAACCTGCCTTTGTTCGACTACACGATGAGGATTTGTCCACCATGGAATCCTCATTGCGTCAATTTAAGGAGGATTTAAAATGCCTTAATAATTTGGAAAATGCTTCACAAACCAAATTACTTTATGAGAGTAAAGATTCCTTTCCACTTTGTCCCAGTGAAGAACTGCTAGCTAGAGAAAATGCTACATTATGGTTGGAAGCAAAGGTGAGAATGTCCTCTCCAGAGTTTTTTCATCAAAGGCAAGCTCGTGAGTTCTTACCGACGTGGAGGGTGAAACAAAACATTGTTGATACAATTGCTAAGCACCGGGTTGTGGTATTGACTGGAGAAACAGGTTGTGGTAAAACGACTCAGGTTAGTAGTTCAGATGTGTTAATAGATACACAATCACACATTTTTGCGGGCTCTAGATGTACAATCAGAATTTATAGTTTTTCTTTTTTACTTTTTCTTAGATAATATAGTTGTCTAATCTTAAGCAGGTTCGATGCAGAAAAACTGCTAGGACGAACTTAACAGCTTAGCTAGTTGTCACTCATACTGTGTTGGATATCATATTGCTAACAACCTGCTATAGCCCAAAGTTATGTTGCTGCTCTTTAACATGTTAATATGTGATAACGCATATGAGTGCTATGTTGTGGACATTTAGGTACGGGTAGGCGATTGTTAGTGGGATCAGCTATATTTGATATGATATGCCCTACAAGGAGAGTACAAGCTGATCTAGATTCACATGTGCTGTTGTAGAGATCAGTTTATATTCTCTCATTATCCTCATACTTTCCTTGAGTAATTTCTTCATTAAATGATGCATCGGCATACTTCCCTTGTTAAGTTTTGATTATATCCCCCATAATCAGCAATGCTAGTTTAACATCATTAATGCTTCAGCAGGCTAACAAATTAAGATGTGACAAAATATGGACTTTTTGAAGATGAATTTATGTTCTCAAAAATGAATTTTATTGCGCTATACCGTCATGATCCATTCACAGGTTAGTATCTTGTCATGTGTAGGTTCCACAATATATCCTGGAAGAAGCAGAATTGCAAGGCGTCGGAGCTACATGTCAGATAGTGGTCACACAACCAAGGAGATTAACTGCATTCAGGTCGCCAAAGTCTAATCGTATTTATGTAGTCACAAGTAGGCTGATAAGTAATTACATATTTTGTCCAACTAGCTCATGTTGGCCCCATTCAACTTTATGTTACAGTAATGAATTAACAGAAGCATGGAACGGAGACAAGCCACTAACCACTATTTTTCTTCCTATCCATCTAATTGAATTCATGCAGAGCTGAAAAGGTAAGCAACTGCCTTGACTGCTTCAAAAGTGTCACTTTAACCAGGAGTTGGCCTTTTCTTTGGAAACGAGCATGCGGGGGTCAGATGCCATTGGAACTATAATGTGAAAGCAGTTTTCATTTCCGCCTGATGCATATGGTGAAGCTTCAAAGTGTGGTTGAAGATGGTATACTTTATAAATTCAGACATAACCCTGTCAATTGATTCTGAACTTTCTTAAGTTTTTTGTGTTCTATATATTTAAGCTTTTCAATTGAAGATGGCCATGACATGCTGATCGTGCAAGCTACTCATTTGCAAACCCGACCCATTAACAAAGGACCATACCAGGGTGGGCATATGAAATCCAAAATTTGAGCTCATTCATACTAGCTAAATTAATCCAGTTCGATAGGTAGATTTAAAGACGTGGAATGATGCAGTGATACCAGAAGATCACATAGGATGGTTCTTAAGTGGTGAACCACCTGATCTAGGTTTCCATTATGCATTGTTCCACGTTTGTTTTGAATCAGGGATTGCTTTCCAACTTGAGGCTCTTCTCCTACATGCCTATCTTACACGTCTAACTCTTTAAATTGGCGCTCGATCTTTAACTGTAACCAAATGCTTATTATGTATCTACGATTTGGGTGCCCAGGCCGTTGGGTTACCATCTTGCATGTGTGCTAGAAATTGCACATATATGTTCTCTCTTGTTGGAAGTTTTCTCGAGGTTCTTGACTTCTCTTTGTGGTAATGTCATGTCACATTATCCACTTGGAAACTGATGTTATTTCGTCATATATGCCAGCACTAATTAAAGTCTAATTTTTTATTGCAATATCTCTTTCACAAAATCATTTAAATGTAAAGATTGCAATGCCAGTTTAATACTTTGATATATCCATGTTTGGATTGATCGCGATAAGAAAACCTGGTGTTATACTTGAAAGGTCCTTGGGAATAGATGTTGGTGCCATTTTTGTTCACGGGTATTGTACAGGTCTCTGTAATGACACTGAAATGTATTATTTTCTGTGGACTTAATGCTGGCGAACTAATCAGAATGACGTAATGATGCTGAACTAATATACAGAGAATGTCTTTCTATGGATATAGCTCCAAGCTTTGCCCACGAGGAATTAAAAAGTTTTCTAGGAAAAGTAACAAACCTTTGCTATCTCGACTTTGTCTAACAGTTCAGTTAAACTATGAAGATCATGATATTGACATTTTTTTTCTAATGAGATATTTCTGTTTTCAGGGTAGCCGAGCGTGTAGCTTGGGAACGCGGTGAACCAGTTGGCAAAAGTGTAGGGTATATGATTAGGCTTGGGAGCATACCACCAAGGGGGCGTGGAAGTATTCTATATTGTACTACTAGTATTCTTCTAAGAAGATTGCAGGTGCACTATTAATCATGCCTGGATCTGTATTAAATGTTTTTCAATGTAAAGGAAGCACTCTATGGCATTTTTTTGTCTAAAAAATACTGTGTGTTTGTATTCTAATTCCTGTAGTTCATACAATTGCCCTTCAATTATACTCTTTTCTGCAGAGAGCTGGTGGGATTGTTGGGGTTAGCCATGTCATTATTGATGAAGTTCATGAACGTGATGTGGACACAGAATTCTTGCTTGCTCTTTTGAATGAACTCATGCGTGCTCATTCTACATTGCGGGTGATTGTCATGAGTGCAATACCTGATGCTTCAAAACTGACAAGGTACTAGATATTGTATGTTTACGTTGCTTGTGTTTACCTTGTGCACACACACTTAGTGTTACTTCTGTGGAAAAAATGGATGCTATTTCTCCATGCAATGCACGGAATGAACAGATTCTTTTCTCTTGCAGGCATTTTGGAGGATGCCCTCATATAAGCGTACCAGGCATGCTTTATCCAGTGCGCATATTCTTTACTGAAGATCTAAAGCGGATGGCCAAGAAAAAGAAGGTATCAGCACCAACAGTTGCAAGGCTAAATACCCAAAGTGAAGAGGAAAATGATGCTGTCAGTGCCGTGAATGTTATTTCTTGGCTATGTACATACTTTGTGGAAGGCAGTGGAGCAATCCTTTGTTTTCTGCCGGTAAACATTTTACTGTTCTTCAATAATACTAGATGCTGGTTGAGTTTTCATAATGGACCATTGAAATAGGGACGGAGCACCATAAATATTGTTAAAGAAAGACTCTTGGAAACATGCCGACACCTCAATTTAATGGTCATTCCTTTGCACTCGCAACTTCAACCTGGTGAACAGAGCGTGGCTTTCATACATCCACCAAATGGCATGCGCAAGGTATTATATTAAATCTCTGTATGGATCAGATTTGTTGCAGTGTGTGAAATGTGATCTTTTTCTTGCAGGTAATTTTGGCTACAAATATAGCAGAGACAAATGTAAACTTTGATGATGTTGTTTATGTTATCGACTCTGGCAAAGTAACAGCAAAGCAGTTTGTGCCTTGTCAGAACATGTCAGAAATGAAAGTACAGGTAAATATTCTTTTTCAAGTAAGTTGGCTTGCCACTGATAAGGCCAGTTCAAAGAAAGTGGAGGCAATTTCAACATGTTATATTCCGGCAATCTCAGCAGTAAAAGATAACGACCAAGCAACAGTTTTTGCAAGTGGGTGGGATATACTCATAACCTAACTTAAAATTTATTAGAGCATAATTGAGATGCCAAAAGTACTACCATGCCCTGCATGGTTATACAGAAAGTAAAGGTTTGAACATGGTTTACAGATTGTGGCCTTGTTTCCAAAAGAATTTTTAATTGTGATAAGATATGAAATATGCTATGATCATTAGAGTTGCTGGTAATTCGGACAATTGTGGTTCTATATTTTCTGCTTGGCACTGGTAACTATTTTGCCCACAACCGGAACTCAGTTTTAGCCATGGCAATGCATTTCCCTTGTACTATTTGTAAGACAAAAACTTCAGACGTTAGAATGCAGGATTCATCTATGCAATTTGGTAAATTATCTTTGTAACTTTTTATGCTCCATATGTAGCTCAGTGCACTTGTAACATCAAGCTTAGTTTTGCATTTAGCAGCTAGTTGCTGATTTTCTTAGTAAAAGAATGAAATTATTTCCCTTGTAGCATACATTAAAGTCTCTTCTGCTTGCTGCAGTGGATATGCAAAGAAAGTGTAAGGCATCGACAAGGCCGTGCAGGAAGAGTCCAACCTGGCTATTGCTTTCATCTATATTCTCGGAAAGTGAGGAGTGTCGCAATTGTTTTTTTTTGGGTGGTAATTCAGACATTATGCCATCTTCTGTTAATCCATCTGAAGAAGTTATTTTTTGTATGTGGACATAGGTCCTTACCTGGATGGCTGATCATCAAATTCCAGAAATCCAGCGAGTCCCACTTGAGGAGCTCTGTCTGCAAGTCAAAGCCATTGCAGCATCAAAGGTAACTCAACCTTGACACTCATTTTCTTTTAGGGACTCTTATGAAAGGTTGTTTGATTAATGCAAGGTTATATTAACCATAGAGGAACAAATGAACCGGAGCACTGATGAATGCTTATGTATCTCTAATGGAAGAAAGACGACTCCCAGCGATCTTACAACTTTCTTTTCCAAAATGTTAGAGCCACCAAAGGCCACAGTCGTCTTTAGTGCTATTAAGGTTTTGCAGCAGCTCGGAGCAATTGACAAGAAAGAGAGGTTGACACCACTTGGGAAGACATTATCAGGCATTAACATACACCCACGTTTTGGGAAAATGTTATTGTATGGAGCGTTTTTAAGCTGCCTTGATCCAATACTTACTGTAGCAGCTGCAGTTTGTTTTAGAGACCCATTTCTTGCACCCATGCATGCAAGAGAGTATGCTAATAAAACAAGGACAAGCTTCTCAGTAAATGGTGCTTATGGGAGTGACCATCTTGTTTTTGCAAGTGCATATGAACAATGGATGGCTGCGAATGCTATTGGTCAGGGATATCTTTTTTGTGAAAAACATTTCTTATCACCAGCTACAATGAGCTTGATCACAGGCATGAGGAAGGAGTTTGAGCGAGCAATAATAGAGGCAAAAGTTTTGGACGAAGAGATGGTCGTTCCCTCATTCCAAGAACAGATGCATATTGCAAGATGTCTTCTTGCAGCTGGGTTTTATCCCAACATTGCAAGATTGGGAGAAGGCAAAGCAAAGGGCATGAGAACTGCCTACCAATGGCGCCAAGGAGTTTATGAGCAAAGTCTAGTTGTCCATCCAAATTCTGTAGTCTCTCAGAAGCAGCTGAAAAATGAATCAGAAAATTATCTGGTCTTCCAGGAGAAGGTGATGTCTAAGCAATGTTATGTTCAAGGATGCAATCTTGTACCACCATTGTCTCTCCTCCTTTTTGGCTGGGATGTTTGTGAAAGTCAAGATTCAGGATACGCTGCGAGTGGAGATTGGATGGTTCTTGAAGTAGAAGGGTGGTTAAAATTTCTTCTTGACAGGAGAGCTGGCACATTGTTGTTGAAGCTTAGGGAAGCACTAGAAACGATAATGAGGAGGTGGATGAGTGGTTACCTACACACGCAAGCTGAAAGAAATGTTCTTCAAGTTGTTTCTTCGCTTTTGCTTGGCGCTTGTCATGGTATGTTTCAGGGGCCAACATGAGTGTATATTTTAAAGGTCCAGGAGGAATGTCAATATGAGATCAGTGTGCTTTTGTTTGGGAATAAAACATTTTCATTGAAAAATTATATGTAAATGCGAAATGTCATATGGAAAGGAGGAAGAGATAAATATTATCAGGAAGTGAAGGATTTATTTTCCATTAGGTGACTATCTGCTTGAAAAGGTCCTCAAATCATTCAAAAAATTGTAAGAAAGCCAAGATTTTCAGTTGGGCAAAAAGACATGTATCCTCCAAATGCTGACGTTGCCTCCTTCCAAATCCAATGATCCTTCATATCACACTATCAACCCACACAACGGATTATCAAAGGGCCACAAAGAAGAACGCCAGATCTGTAAATTCTGCAACCTCGGTACCCAGAGGATTGAATTGGTGAACTGCAGATCTTGTGGCACAAGTGTAAGATTGCATGATAAAATGTCTTTCTAGCGTAAGGAACAAGCGATATAGAAACTGTATAAGGTTTCCATCCAGCTCCTAAATTCTTCTCTCCTTCCTAAAATTTCTAGAATGTTTCTTCTCGGCCTTGGATTTGAGTCTTTTGAGCAGTGGGCGCCAGCAGTAGCAGAAGAGGAAGTTGTGGTAAGTTTTCTTGATCTTTTTATTTTGTATGTTTCTTGAGTAAGCCAAAAAATTACTTGATCTTGCTTTCTTGCTTTTATTTTCTTCTACTACAGGGAGCTTAAGGAAAGCCAAAATCTCATGGTTCAAGTCTCGTTCTTGCACCCTATACAAATATGGTGGATGACCCATACAAATATGCACCCTATGGGGGGTAAAAGGGGGTTTACATTATGTGATCTAATTTCATGGTATTTACTTATTTTGTCAAATTTCATATTCCAACACCTAAAAGTACATGATAATGTCAATAAAAGCTAAGAAGAAATTGAGATCTCATTTTGTCTGATCTTAGAATGTTTTGTAAGTTTTTGAAACTTGCTAATGAGTGGAGAGCTCCAATGTACTTTATGCTTACATCATATTTTTAAATGCAATTTTGGATAAAAAATTCAAGATTACAGACACAATAAATAAGCAAAAATGCTAGTATAAGCAATGTAAAAGTAAGCGCAAGGACAAAGAATTGAACTCATAGCCATATGGGCCTCACCAAAACAAACCTCATCTGCTATTCAGTTATGAAGACAAGGATAGATGATAACTCAAGGCACAACAATGATGACAAAGAACCAACAAGCAGGTGTTGGCCAAGTCATTGAGCCAAGTCATTGATCTTCGAATTAACTAAAACTAAAACCATGTTTAATTCGAACAACATAAACCACTTCTATTGTATGGAAATGATATACTTTGCTTGAACATGATGTGCCACCTTTTGGCAACCATCCTCGGCTTGCAGACCACCATTCAAACCTTAGTGGTGGCCACATATTGTACCCATCTCTAAACGAAAGACACCACCCATTTTCAACACTTTCCTATAATAATTGCAATATAGGCACAAGGACAATAGCTTTTGTGGCAAAGTCCATCAAAAGGAAACCTATAAAGGAAGGTCCATCATCAGTATATGGACATGATAGTAACATCGTATTCGTACATAAATAGTGTTCCACATTTTCTTCTATAACACTCCTTCGGATGTGGATAGGCTGGAGCCCTATGTCGATCGATATGATGACATACATCAGCTTAAGCAATTGGGTAAGATCATGCTACTTGGAGACTTTAATACACGCACAGGGGTAGAGCAGGTCCCGAAATTTGAACCCTTGGCAGAGGATGTGTTGCAGGTGCAGCTAAACCCTATTGAGTTTGCTTGGCCAAGGACATCAGTCGACCACCATGTTACACGCCGTGGACGACAGTTGTTGTTGCTATGCAGCATCTTTGACTTAATTATTTGCAATGGGCTGGCATAGTGGTCATCCTCCCGCCGGTGCACTTGTAGATAGGAGAACCAAGGACGTCCCGAAGTACGGGGAATAGTTATGAACCCTGTAGATCATCCTCATGGGGGTGGTGAAGGCAGAGCTCCAATT
>JAANSK020250351.1:0-13323 GCA_011763485.2 Isoetes engelmannii
TCGTAGATAGCGATCCTCGTTTGTGGGGTATGCTCGTACAAATTTTCTTATACTGTATAACAAGAATTACAAAATACCATAAGGCCAACAACCCTCATTTGGTCTTTCACAAAGACAACTGTTGCAGATTCATTTAATA
This sequence comes from Isoetes engelmannii, assembly GCA_011763485.2. Classification (NCBI taxonomy): domain Eukaryota; kingdom Viridiplantae; phylum Streptophyta; class Lycopodiopsida; order Isoetales; family Isoetaceae; genus Isoetes; species Isoetes engelmannii. The sequence continues at coordinate 140 of JAANSK020250351.1, forward strand.
ATTCACCTTTTGACTTTTGTGGCATTTAAAAGAGTTTGGTCATACGCAACAACATGGTTCCATATCACCCCTACAATCTCCAAACCAAGATACTTTGACACCACAATGCATGGCATTACATGACATTTGGTTTCGACCGTGCATGCAGTTAGATCTAATATGGACGGTCATTCACAACAAAGGCTCTTGCAATTGTCAACTGTGCATAACAATTTAAAAACACAAACTTCAATGGTTTAAAAATTGAGGCTTAAAGATAACCCCAAGATGATGCCATGTATATGGGTATGCTTCCACTACCTCTAATGTAGTGCCAAGTACTGCTCCTAAAACGACAATTGCCAACCTCATGTCCCTTCGTCCATTGATATCACAACAAATCTCAATTGTTGCATCATTCTCTCAATCTACACAATCGATCAGAATTATGTTCTTTTCTGATGTGCAAATCAAAACTGTTGTTGCTTCCAAGCATGTTCTTTACCTTGTTGTCTTCTCTGACTCTAAACAACCCCTACTAATCCCAGACAATGTATTGGTTGAACATTGTATTTTATATTTCGGATCTAGATGGCATTAGACAACATTGACATAAAGTCAAAAAGACAATAGCAGTTGTGGACCTTAAGATGGCAAACTCTCATACCTCTTTCATCTATCCAGGTCACTACAATAAGATCCATACATAATATGTATCCATATCATGCCAGATGTAAAGTGATTAGTGTACAATACAATGAGTCCAACATTATGGTATTGTTTTATGAATTCAATGGGACCATATAATAGCGATAAGGTTATGAATATAACACAAGCTTCCTCACATTCCAATGGGTCCAAAAAGACCCACTTATTGACAAGTTTGTGGCATCTTGATGTTACATCTTGACATTGGAACTAAACTCTTTCTTTTTCTTTATGCAATCTTGTCATTACATCTTGACGTTGGTACTTAAACTAACTCATGCCGCATTGAATGTATGGTCTATATGTATGTCACATTGAATATGTGCTGTAGACTCTCATGAATAGACGCATCTTTATATAGGTCTTTGAAAAAAGACCATAATGAGGGTTGGCCTACAACATTACCAACCCTCTACATGTGGACTCCATCTTGAGAAGGGTTAATTTGTTAAACTGCATACAACATTTAGGCCTATATATTTGGCATTATCCTATGTGATGAATTCGGTGGGTTTCAATGTTCTTCTCAGAGCTTTGGATTATCTAACCACTTTCTAAATATAATTTTAAATTCGCATATGCGGCTATGTATAGAGGAATGGAAAAGAGGGCTCCCTTTCCACAACAGCAACTGGGTCGGGGGTGGGTTTCCCGCAGAAAGGGAGCCATTTTGGCCAATCACCTAGAAAATGGAAAAGTGGGGATCCCAAACAGTTAACCTGTTGTCATAAAAAAGTTATTTGGTGTGCGAAATTATAATGGGCTAAGCATAATGGTCGTGCCTTTTCCATTCCATGTTATTAGCGAATGCCACATAGCATCACCAAAATTAAATTAAATTAAATTAAATTAATTTGGGTTTTATGGAATCTAAACAAAAAGAGTAAGAGCGTAGCGGGTCTATTATTGTGCAGGATTCAAAAAACCCCGTCCCGAAGGGGTTTCGAGGGGAAAAACTTAGCAGTAATAAGCTAGCTGATAAACTATATGTTTGTACATGCTAGTGCAGTGGGGGACACAAACGTGCATTTCCGCTCTACGATGTCCCACGTTCCATTTTGTAATGAAAAGAAACTAAACCATATTAATTTATGTACCATTTTCGTTCTCAATAAAAGAAAAGTAAAACCACATCATTTTTAATAGCAAACTGGAAAATGTGTTAATTGCTTTAGTAACAAGGTGCCAAGCACTACAGATTGCCCCCCAAATGCCATGGGCAAAACTAACAACATACATATACAATACAGTGTAACAAAATAATGCTCAGCAAAACTAAGCTTGTTTTTATCTCTCTAGTTTCTCTCTTTAGTTTCTCTCTCTAGTCTCTCTCTAAATTAATCTCTAGTTTCTCTTTCTCTATTCTCTCTCTAGTCTCTCTCTCTCTCTCTCTCTCTAGCCTCTCTAGTCTGTCTAGTCTCTCTATGTGTTCTCTTTCTATTCTCTCTCTTTATTCTCTCTCTAGTTCCTCTCTCTATTCTCTCTAGTTCATCTCTCTTTATTCTTTCTCTAGTTTCTCTCTCTTTTTCTAGCTTCTCTCTCATTTTATTCTCCCTCTAGTCTCTCTAAGTTTCTCTCTCTATTCTCTCTCTAGTTTCTCTCAATGTCTTCCTAGTCTCTCTCTTCTTCTTTTTTCGCTCTCTAATTTTTCTCTCTAGTTCCTTTCTCTAGTTTCTCTCTCTTTCTAGTTTCTACTCTCCCTAGGAGGATAGTATTAGAACGAGATATTAGGACGGAGAACCATTGCGAGCTTGGTATAACTATTTTCGTAAAATAAAATGAAAAGAAAATACCGGTAATTGTAGGTGCTAATAAAGCCAAAAACCTTTGCCAATGTCATATTAAAAAAAAAAAAATACTAAAAATTTTTGTGCCTAACAAATTGCCCCTTAACAGATCCAAAAAGTGCAGGGAGCGATTAATTGTCTCCTATAAACCACACCAAATAGATGTGCAATATTCTAGATGAGGTGGTGTATCGTGTGGTATCCATGTGATGGTAGCATTCATCTAAAAGAACATTTACACTATTGAAATAGGCCAATTGGTCTCAGTGGACAATAAAAACACTATTCTATTTCTATTCTATTCTATAGTTTTCCTTGACACCTCGGGATTCCACGCCCAGCTGGATTCATCGCCGGTGAGCTTATGAGTGGCATCAGCTTTGGGAGCTAACTCAGAATAAAAGTGGAATAATAGTTGACTTTGCCCAAGAAAGAACGAGTCTGCTTGATATTTGTTGGAGGCTGAGCGTTGAGAACACAGTTGATCTTGGATGGATCCGTGGTAATGCCGTGCTTGCTAATTACATGCCCAAGCAGCACTCCAGAGGTGACACAGAAGGTGCACTTCTTAGGATTGAGACTGATACCAGATTCCTCACATTTCTGGAAGACCAACTCCAACTTCGAAAGATGAGTGTCTATGGTGCTGTAGGCAGAGCAATCATCCTGGAAAATCTTCAGAAAGGGATCATCCTTCATGAAGTCCTGAAAGACACAGAGTATAATGCTACATATTTATATTCATCGTTCAAAAAAAGAAAAAAGGGTTGATTAAAGTTTATGCTATTGTGATTAATAGTGGCGTAATGCCTTAGAAATGTTGTTTTGGGTATGTGATCATCCAGAAAGACCAATTGGGGGTGAGGGAAGGCGGTGGCGACGATGAAGGCGTTGTACAACGCCCCTAATCATCAGCCACTGGCAGTTCTTACAAAAGTAAGAACCATTGTCAGCAACTTCCCACTCTGGCAGGTTCGAGCGATCTGGAGGTGGAGGTTGTGTAGGTACATGATCTTTAGCTGTCCTCGACCTTTTAGGGACCACCTCCGCAATGGGCTTTTCAGCTGCTGCCTCCTTGGTGCTTGCTGATTCCACTTGGTGGTAATCGGCTCCAGTTTGTGCTGCTGTTGATGGCTCCAGCCAGACAAGGCCCTCAAGGCTCTCAACACAAAGGTGCGGGGCTGTCAGACCTTTATGGACTGCGGTTGAAGCCCCGGGATATAACGAGAAGGAAATCCCCTGCAGAGAAAGGGGTGGATGTGTCGGTGCAGAGCGTGGATCTGGGTATCCAGAGAGAGGCATCGGATGCCTTGAGAGGCGCGAAGGTGGCAGCAAGGGAACTGGTTACAGAGACGCGGAGTTTGTTGGAAACTCCTTCCCTTGAGCGGTATGTGGATTGTCTTTCATCTTCTCAATTTTTAGGGACTCCAGCAGATTATGTTCTTGCAACGCCGGATCCAATCCTTTCTAGTATGCCGCCCTTGGAAACAGGGTCTTTAATCCCCCCTTCTCCTGTTCGTGGGGAAGGAGTAGTAGGCAGGGAGGAATCGGATCACGGGATGCAGAGCCCCTCTTCCCCCTGGAACTAGGGAGGGAGCAATTAGTAGGGAGGAACCGGCTCATAAAAGGCAGAGCCCCTCTTCTCCTGTAATCAGGAAGGGAGTAGTTGGAAGGGAGGAATCCTTTCACAAGAGGATGGCGGCGACTCAGGAGGACATGGAATTGCCTGGTGTGTAATTGGATACTTCCCAGGGTGCGAAGTCTGGAGCTCCAAATCCCGCGCGCCTAGCTTGGAGGAGCAATGATACGGTTTCTCGCATCACTCGGCCTGGGTTTCGGACTGGATTAAGTGCAAGGCGCCTGGGGGTAGGACTGCCCGTGTGGAGGAGGCCTTGAAATTTGTAGAAGATCATCACTCCGTGGATTTACAGGCAGTGCTTCCAGATAATCCATGGATAGACATTGATCATGCGTAGCATGTTCAGACTATTGAGAATCTGGTGTCCTTTGCGGTGCTGGGTTATTTTACTGGTTATATACTTGACACTCGATGGTTTAGTTCTTGGCTTGCAGGGCATCTGAGGCGGCTTGGTTTGCCCAGGTGTCAGTCCTTGAAATTCTTACCCAACAATTTCTTCCTCATCATGTTCGAGGCTGAGTCCTCAGTGCGGCAGTTGGTTAGCCAAGGGGTAGATACTTTGAATGATGCATATGTTTTGTATCAGCACTATACTCCAGCAATGTCCATAAGCTCCCTAACGGCCGTGAAAATTCCATGCTGGTTTCAGATTCTGAATCTCCCGCCGGATATGATGGTGCCTGACTTTCTAGTTTCTATGGCCAATGGTTTGGGGGTGCACTTGGCTCATTCCATTGTGCAGGTCCCCAAGATCTGTATTGCTTTGTCGGCTCTGCAGCCTTTGCCTACCTCTCTTCTAGTACGCAGTGGCTCATGGTATTTTCTATTCCGGTTGAAGCTCCTTAATGGTGCTGAAATCCGTCGTATGTTTCCTTCTATTGTGTTATCGAGTGATTCTGTTGACGCTCGTGGCATGGGGACTGCTGTCGAGCGGGGTAATGAGGTGCCTGATGGTGATGGTGTTCCAGGGTGTGGTGATGAGGTGCCAGATGGTAGAGTTACAGGGTGTGGTGAGGAGGGCCAAGGTTGCCCCTCTCATGCATGTGGCAGCCCAGGAAGGGGTCGTGGTGGCCCGGTTCTGGGCCGTGGTGGCTCTGTTACGGGCTGTGGTGGTCTTGCTGTGGGCCGGGTGCTTGGCCAGGGTGAGGGAGGCCCTCATGGCAGGCTTGTAGCCAGGACTCCCGAGGCAGTGGATCGGGGCAATGGGGAGCCCGATGCGGGGAGGGGGGCTATATCTGGTAGGGAGACCGGACAGCAGGAGGCCCGGGGTCGCCAGTCCTCCCAGGTGCTGAGTTGGGCGGATAGGGCCGATGGTCCCCCGGAGGAGAGTGTCGTTCCAGTATGTGGCCCGGATTGTGTTGATGTGCATAGGCCATCTTTGTTCGGTTGTGGTGTTGAGCAGGTAGCTATGGTCCGAATCAATCCCTTGGCGTTGGAGGATGACCCTGGGAGGAGGGTGGGGGATGGATGAGTAGGACGAGGTGTATTTAGGAGCAGGCGTGTTTGTTTCATTTGATGGGTGTGGCTGGTGGGCAATTTTTCTTTGATATCGATACTTGGATGAGTAGAGCGAGTTTGTATGTGTTCGGTGATGTAGTGGGATTTCTTTTCTTGTTGCTATGTGGTTGCGGAGTGTTGAGGTATTTCTGTCCCTTCGGGGCAGTCCTCCTTCCTCCTCACTAGATTTGTAACTCTATGATTCTTTAATATATTTGTGACTTAGTTCTTAAAAAAAAAAAGTTTTATGCTATTGTCTCCTTTCATGGAAGATTTAGTTCAATTGGAAATATTGCTTTACGTATTTGATAGTATGTAAAGCACATCTCTTACTTGCATTTGGTGTAAAAGTCTCATGAATGCTACCATACATATATTCACATGGATTACCAAATGAACACCACCTCACTTATAATATAGCACATGTATGGTGTGGTTTGGTAACTGTTCTTTTATTACAAAATGGTAGTGAGAATCAAAATGGCACAAAATTTAACTTTCTTTTTATTACAAAGAGGAAGTGGGTACTGGTAGGGCCGAAATGCATTTTGGTGATGCCACATGGCATTTGTCATTAACACTGGTATAGAAGAAGACAACCCATGGAAATATCGATAACATGTAACTTCTTGTTAACTTTTTATTAATAGTAGCTTAACTTTTATGGCTCCTCTTTTTCAGTTTGTAGGGGTAACGACCAACTGGCTCCCTTTCTGCAACAAATGCAAACCCGCACCTTAGGGATAACGACCAAGTAGCTCCCTTTTTGCAACAACTGCAAACCCGCACCTGGCCCTGCTGTTGCTGTTGCGGAAAAAAAGCCCCTTTTGTCATTCTCTTTACATAACCCCATATGAAAATTTTAGTTAATATTCTCAAAGTGCTTAGATATTCCAAAGGCTCGAGAAGTACATTGGAACCAAACCAAATTCATTACAATATATCGGTCCCCATTGTTGTTGGAGTTTAACAAATTAAACTTTCTTAAGATGCAATCCACATCTAGAGGGTTGGTAGTGTTCTAGGCCAACAACCCTCATTATGGTCTTCACAAAAACGGTCATTGCACATAAACATGTGTCTATTTATCATAGCATAGTATAAAGCACAAACTCAATGGGACATGAGTAAGTTTAAGTATAAATGTCAAGATTTAATGTCAAGATGCCATAGACTGATCAATAAGTGGTTCTTTTTGGACTCATTGGAATGTGAGGAAAGCTTGTGGTATATTCATAACCTTATCGCCAATTATGTGGTCCCATAGAATTCATAAAACAACACCAATAATGTTGGACCCATTGTACTATACACTAACCACTCTACATTTCTCGTGAAATGGATAAATATTCTGTCTGGACCTTATTTTTGTGATCTGTAGATGAAACAGGTATGCGAGTTTGCCATTTTAAGGTCAACAGTTGCTGTTATCTTATTTAGTCTATGCCAAGATTGTCTGATGCCATCCAGACATATATGCTTTGCATTCAAAATATAAAATACAAAGTTCAGCCAATACATTGTCTGGGATTAGTTGGGGTTGTTTAGAGTCAGAGAAGAAAAACAGGGTCGAGAACATGCGTGGAAGCAACAACAATTTTGGTTTGCACGTCAGACAAGAATAGGATTCGGATCGATCGTGTCGATTGAGAGAGTGATGCAACAACTGAGATTTGTTGTGATATCAGTGGACGAAGGGGCAGGAGGTCTGGATTGTCGTATAATAGGAGCTGTACATAGCACTACATTGGAGGTAGTGGAAGCATACTCATATACATGTCATCCTCTTGGGGTTATCCTTGAACCTTAATTATTTAAACCATTGAACCTTGATTTTTAAACCATTATGTACATTTTTTAAACCATTGAAACTTGTTTTTTAAACCATTATGCACATTTTTTAAACCATTGAACCTTGTATTAAAAACCATTATATGTACATTTGACCATGGCAAGAGCCTTTCCCGTGAATGACGGCCCAGATCAGATCTAACTGCATGGACGGTCGAAACCACGCCTATAAAACTACCGGTCCAGATTTCTCAAGACAGCATCGTCGGTGTGAGATAGTCCTCGTCATTGTCACGTGTCTTTGAGGCCTGATAAAGGCTGTCAGAATGGCGCGGCTATATCGGAGCCGTTGGAATTTACACAGCGGAGATGCGAGAGAGACACGGGTGTTGGGCGGCCAGGAGTGGCGGGAAATAAACAAGACAAGCTCAGTGGGTGAAAGCGTACATAGACAGAGGAACAGAGAGCTGAAAGCAGCGGCTATGGCGATTGATAGCTTTATTTCTTGAAATGTGAGCCCTGCCCTCTTTGTTCGGCGGACCTAGACAAACTAGCTAATCAGCTCGTCAATGGTGAGTTTTTCAGACCAATTTTGACTCCAGATCGGATCCTTTCTTCTTCTTCAGCTTTCATTCTCTTGAAAAGAATTGATGGTTGATTTGCAACCCAGTCTTTCGTCCAAGATTACTCCCCTTTCTTTGAACGCTATCTTTTTGTTTGATATGCAGCATCCAGCAGCTCAAGCATAGGAGGGCAAATCCGGAAGTCCTTTTGTTGCCCTTGTTGCAGAGGAAGAGCTGGAAAAGTGTAATATAACAATATATTGCCGTACTAGATTTGGGGTACAAGACACTGAACTGAAGCTTTCCACAGCGTGTCTGCTGGTTCATGCATGCGTGATTATCACGAGAATCGATGTGTTGGGCGATGTAGTATGTAATACAGGGCTTGGTTTACATGGGCCAAGAATCACATTTTTGAGTTTCAAAATAGGCTTTACCTCAAATGCCTGCTCTATGGAACGATACCTGGGATCAATCAGCTCAAGAAAGAAAGCTTTTTGAAGTTCTAATTTATTCAGAGGCACGCTATTGACTTCAATTTGAAACTGATGAACCCTTCCCCAGTTACGGAATGCATTATTTTGGCATTGGGATGGAGCACTAGAAAGTACTTGGTGGATAGAAGTAGCTGGAGGTATTGTGTCGGGGCTCTGCATTACATACAAGAAAAGTCCGGTTTGTTGTCCTTGGCATGAGCAATGGGGTCCTGTATGTCGACAAACAAGGCGGTTCATGCTTCCCATAATCATGGGACCAAGTTTACAAAACGGAACCTGAAACGGGAAGCCAAAGATGTGCTTGCTGCAGAAGCAAAAAATGATGAACAGCTCGCTTGTTTCCCTGGACGAATGTATGCCAATGGGGCCAGCACTGCAGCTTGTCTTTTCTCTCAACAAGGGCGCAAAGGTGTAAATCAAGATGCCATGTTGGTCTGGGAGGTAAACTTTAACTAACTAGAGTTATTTGCTGAATTTGAATGATCGTTTTTTTACTTCTCCTGTGGATTATAGGGTTTTAATTCTAGAGAGGACACTACTTTCTGTGGAGTTTTTGATGGCCATGGACCTTATGGGCATCTTGTTGCCAGAAGAGTAAGAGACTCTCTTCCTTTGAAGCTGTCAACTCAATGGCAAGGGGAACTCTTAGACAAGGAGGATGATCTGGATGAAAATGTTGCTGATGCTGAGAATGGATGTTCTGGTGAGAGGGATCATCCTCTGCCAGAAATGTTCGAGAAATGGCGGAAGCGACATCTAAGAGCGTTCCAAGTGATGGACAGAGAACTTAGAGTTCACCCTTCTATTGATTGTTATTGTAGTGGAACAACAGCAGTTACCATCTTAAAGCAGGTATTGCATTCATTCAAATGACACCCTTCTGAATTTCACTATGTGATACTATGTACATACATCTTGATAAATAATTGTGCTGTCCACTACAGGGTCAAGACCTAGTGATTGGAAATGTTGGGGACTCTAGAGCCATTATGGGAACCATAGCTGATGATGATTCGCTTGTTGCAATTCCTTTAACAGTGGATTTGAAACCTAATTTGCCAAGTAAGTTGCTTCATCTTCTGCAGAGCAAATTATAACATTCAACTTGATGGGCCTAGCATTAAACAATTTATAGCTGGTGAAGTGTTATGTCGTTTGTGAGAGGCAAAAAAGCTCTATGTGCTATTCTTTTCTTAAATTATAGAAGGCTTCCATCGCTAAAGTCGTAAACATTGGCAGAGGAAGCTGAAAGAATACGACAATGCAAAGGCCGAGTGTTTGCCTTGCATGATGAACCAGAAGTGCACCGTGTATGGTTGCCACATGACAACTCGCCAGGATTGGCAATGGCGCGAGCATTTGGGGATTTTTGTCTCAAGGATTTTGGTGTTATTTCTGTTCCCGAAATTTCATATAGGAGGCTTACAGATAAGGATCAATTCATTGTTCTTGCAACTGATGGGGTAGGTGGAGCATTTGTACAAATAACTAATATATGTGATTGGCTTATAATACAGTAGAAGTTCTGCAGGTTTGGGACGTTCTTAGTAACGAGGAAGTTGTGCATATTGTTGCTTCTAATGCTACTCGCAGCACTTCAGCAAGAGCATTAGTAGAAGCAGCTGTTCATTCATGGGTGTTAAAATATCCTACATCAAAGATGGACGACTGTGCTGTCATATGCTTCTACTTAAATAATCCTATTTCTTGTCAGAAGACCGTGGCGAACAATGAGATTGATGCTCTACCAAATGAGGCACCACCTTCTACAGAATATAATGGGGATTCTCCTTCACTACTCAGAGAAGAAGCACATATACAGAATCTTGCGTATGTCCCAGATGATGACAATAAGACTGTTGTATCTGCTCCTATACACAGAGGGCCAAAACTTAATGAGATTGAAAGAGGCGCGAAGGGAAAGGATGGTAAAACTGCCCAGAACAGTCTTGCTGAACGTTTGGCTACAGAGGAGAATGAGTGGTCTGCACTTGATGGTGTTACTAGGGTTAATTCCTTATTAAGTTTGCCAAGATTTTTATTGGGGGATAAAAGATTGGGAGGTTCCAAGAGAAGGAAGTGAACTATTTGAAGATTGGCTGTTGCATTATGAGAAGCTTTTTTTCAGCCTTGCCATTTAAATACATGGAATATAGGGTGATGCTTGGATTGGAGAGCATCGATTGCTAGTGTCTGTTGAAAGAATCACAAAATAATGTGATATCTTTGAGCATGTGACACTAAAAACCAGCATTGAGAGTTTCACAAACAATACAATGTGATTTTTGTTTCCATACAATGAACTGTACATTTTTTTGTACTCTTTTGTTGTTACAGAATTGTTTGAGGAAATACATGAAGACATTTCAAAAGGTACGTGGAAGAACAGTACAAAAGGGAACTTTGATTTGAAAAAGGTAACTTTCTATAATACTGATCAGTAAGCAAATTTGGTGGGCTTCCCTTAATTTCAAGGTACGCGGCAGAAAAATATGCGCCTTTCACGATAGGGAACAAAAAGTTTCAACTTTTCAAATTCAGTATAATTATGACAGAACTAGAAAGCCTTAATTTGAAAACTTATAAATAGAAGGCATTTGAAGTAGAGAATAATAAATTTGAAATGGAGACTCGTGACTTTCTTTTGTATAGAAACTTAAAAAAATAAAGATAAGATAAGGAGGGAGGCAAACAGAGATAGCTAAGAAGAGGGCGAAGTAGCTAAGAAGAGCACGAAGTTGCTATGGATTTCGAGTTCCAAAATTTTGTGGCTGGATTTGGGAGATTGGCAAGAGCTAGGAACGGAAGTTATTGCTGGACTGATTTAAGTTTTTGAGTTTGTTCGAGGTTGTTAATTTCCTTTTCTCATCGTCTAGCACTACGATATTTAAACGAGGTGCATCCTGAACTATCTCGGTCGTTTGATTCGTCGATCCTACAGCCCAGACTATATGTTGGGATCTCTGATGCCTCTCGTTTCGATTGTGGTCATTTATGATTGGGAGTGCCTATGATTGGAATTCGAGTATTCGAATTTCGTGGTCGCGATACCCCTGTTTCGGGAGCCGATCGGAGCACCGTGGAGCTCTTGGTTGGTGGAGAACAGAGCAATTGATCTAGATACCTGTTTTTCTTTTCATTGACAGAATACCTTTAGTTCGTCTTTAGAAGGCGTCTATCATAGTTAAACTGATAATGCATTGCCTTTCATGGACCCGCATTATTCTTTATTTTTAATATTTAGTTGGATCTACTTTTATATTGCTCAAATTCTTTCCTTTTGAATGTCAAAAAGTTCCCTTTTCTGGAAGGGAAGTGTTTGAAACTTCCCTTTCAGAAAAGGGGCTTTTGTTGGGCTTGTATGCATTGTCGTGGCAAGTTGGAAGGAAAGTTGCTTTGGACTTATGCAAAGGATGGCTTTTATGGCTAATTTGGAAAAGGCAGATAAAGCTTGTGTTTTCTCAGGAATATACCTACCCGAATAGCTTGTGGCCGTCTTTGAAACAAAAGGTCTGACAATTTCTTGTGGCACTTGAGGAGCAGGAGTGTGTATCTTTAAGCCCACGACTCACTTTTACCACTCTTATAAAGGCTTAATTCTATAGCTGAGTGGTTATCCCTACATAAATGATTATGCTATGTAGGTGTATGATATCGCTTAGCATCTTGATGTAAGAAATGTATTCCACTTAATATATATATTTGATTCTTCAAAAAGCAAAAAAAAGTTCCAACTTCAACTTTGTGCCATTGTAGTTGCTATTATTAGGGCAATTTTAGGGGACAAAAAGAATATAAGCAGTAAATGTCATTTGCCTTAAATTACAGCACATATTATGGGGCGCAATTTGCTTCACCTCGCACTTGGCCTGTAATTTACGGCAAAATGATATTTACGTTCTATAACTTCTATGCCTCGGGCTATTGTATGGCAAAAATGCTTCGGCGGTGCTGCCAGCTTCGACAAAACCCTCGCCCTCTGCCTCAGTTGGCAACATCGCCTTAGCATTATACCATGCAATGGCCCTCCCCATAAAAATTATGTAGTACAACAGCATGCTCCCCTTAGGCTATAATCTACTGATCGAAAGACAGAAAGTCCACAAGATTTTTTCCAACGTAATTTCCTTTAAGCTATAATCTATTGAATGAAAGACAAAAAAGTCCACGAGATTTGTGTGATGTCAAGCAGCCTTCCAATAAAAAGAAGAGCAGATTTGGTGGCAAAAAGGTTGAGAAGAATGTTTTTGAAGCCTTTGTTGCAAAGGCTCTTTTGGAGCACTCTCTGGCACAAGGTAGCAGTTCGTCCCACTAAAAGCATGTATGAAATAGTGATTTCCACGGCAGCTATAAGTTTTGGTCTTTCTATGAAGATTTCTCTGGAATCTCATGATCTATGCTGTTGTTCTACTAGTTTTTAGATCCCAGTTGATCTATTTTTGTTCCTGTATTATCAGATGGTGTATTTTCAGCCATATTATAATGGGTTTCACTAGTACATATATCAGTTTTGAGTTGTCTTTTTATCAGCAGCTGAGAGGCAACGTCGTAGAGAGGCGAACCTCTGTTTCTATTGTGGTGGGGCTGGTCACATAGTTCGTGACTGTCCAGCAGCGGTCGGTCCGAGTAGGAGTTTCTTGTCGGCCGACCGTCATTCCCCAGGCTCCAGTCAGATGTGATGCAGGTTTTATTCCCTCTACCAAGGTCAGTAAGGAGTTTTTCA
>JAANSK020250362.1:0-13322 GCA_011763485.2 Isoetes engelmannii
GATGTCCTTGTTGGTTTTGAGATAATTTCTGGTATTGGCCTCAATCCCAACAAATGTTCTGCCCTTTGGGCCCTGGAGGGAGCATCTGATCCTCGGGCCAGGAATTTAGGATTCCCAGTGGTAGAGGCAGGGGACACTGTCATACTTTTGGGCCTCCCCTTTCCCTCTCAGATAGCCTAAAGGATATGTAGACTCCTTTGTTGGATCGTCTCCGAAAGAAGGTTGGGCTCTGGTCTGCCAAAGGCCTTGCTGTTTCGGGACGTGTTACAGTGGCTAATGTTGTAATGGCTGCTTCTCACATTTACTCTTCATTAGTTCTAGTTGCGCAGAAATATATCTATAACCAAATCCAGGTCATAATCAGGAAGTTCATCTGGGGAGGCATGCCTAAGGTTTCTTGGACGGAACTTTGCAGAGACAAAAAGGATGGGGGATTGGGTTCCAAGGATCCCTCACACAAGCTCAGGCTCTAGCAGGTAAATTTGTTTGGCGTGTTCTGCAAGGTGACACCTCTCCTGCCTTGAAGTTTGTTAGATATTGGTTTCAACTATGTAAGCTCAAAGGTAAACCCTCGCTTCCTAGAGACGAGTTGGGTGCAGCCTTCAAGGATTTTAAGATTGCTCCAGGAACCTCTCCGGTGATGCGAAGAATACTCCAGGCCTGGGGGAAAGTACAAGCTTTATGCTCCCCCGCTGACTTGCCCCTGGAGGGGAGGTTGGTTTTTTCTGGAATGTAAAGGTATGGGGAGTAGATAACCTTCCTTTGGCTATGATACATCCTCGGCTTTTTGTGAAATGGAGGACCCATGGGATTTCTAGACTTCATCATCTTTGGGAGCATGATAGATGGATCTCATGGTCTACATTTAAGAGGTTGGTGCCTAATGTTGGAGAAGGCGATAGGAAGGTCTTTAGGGAACTAAAGGCTAAAATTTCTAGACATTCTGGGGTGAAGGGTCCTGAGGAGAGCTGGTGTTGCCTGGCCTCTCCCATCTTTATTGTGTCCAAAGTATATCATGCTCTTTGTGCTGATTATCCTCTTAAAGCAGAAATAACACTTGCTCTAGCTCTGTGGCTGTTCAACTCTTGGCCAATTCTTGGAAATCTATTTGTTCGAGAAGAATCCAGTTTTTCCGGTGGCTAGCCCTTCAGGACGGGCTCTCCTCTAAGGTAAAGCTCTTCCGGAGGGGTATATCAACAGATGACCTGTCCCTTGGGATGTCAAGTAAGTGAATCTACCTCTCATATCTTTTTTTGTCCTATGATCCGTGAATTTTGGTCCTCGGCTTCTCCTATTCTTGGGCTTGACATCCACCATTTGACCTGGCCTGCTATCATCATCTCATCAGATAATTGTCCAATTTCAGCCGCATTAATATCTATTGCCCTGTGGGTTGTTTGGAAGCACCGATGTGAGGTTGCTTATGGGGAGCAAGGAATCTCTACCAATAAGCTTAAGAATTTCTTCAATATGGAAGTGACCCTGATGGCCCTAGCCCACCATAGGAAGTGGGGGGTACATTATGAAAGAGGACTTGACATAATTGGGAAGATTGACGGGTTCTACAACTATTTCAAATGCCACTGGATTGATCTAGAAGACAACAATCTACAAGTCAGGTAATTTTCATCCCTGATCAATGAGGCCATAAGCTGCATTCTGGTGGAGATAGGCTCTTTTCTGATCTATAGTATTTGCTACTGTGGAGAAGGTGTCTTTTCCCTATAGTATCTACAATAGTGGAGAAGAAGAGCCGGTGGTTCCTATAGTACACCCATGTTAAGCTAGGCTCTCTTCCTTCTTTGGCTAATTCTTTCTATCCCTCCCATATGGGGACCTCATGTACGTTTTTACTGTATTTATAAAATTAAATTCTTACCCTCAAAAAAAAAAAAAGGGGTGTTTCACAATTGTACCCTTTTTATTTTTCCCTTTTTATTTTGGATGTGTATTTCCTCCACAAAGTACTTCTTTGCCAACTAAAATCATATTCCTTTACATTTATTGTGATTTAGAAGAATGGTAAGTCTCCACAAAACAAAGATCGTTTAGATATTGTAAATTGGCACCATCATTAAATGTTGAACCCTGTATGCACTATACATTTGAAGAGGTAAGAATCCCTGCACAATGTCATCTATGGTACAAGCCTCAACAGCCACAATTAAAATATACACTTGAGTGGTTAACGAAGAGGTGCCCCTCAATTGCACTAAAAGTTGAGGAATCTAGCATTACACCAACACATATGCATGTGTATCCTTGTAGGTAAGTATTTCTTTTACCGCAAACTCTAATACTTCTTTTAGGTACGCGGTGTAATGCTCAAATATGTTTGTTGTGATCTGTGTCTGTAATGCGGTTCCTTTCTGCCAAGCAATTCCTACATAAACCTTACAATCTATAGAAGGTGGCCTTGTAGACGCCTCACGCATTTCTCTCCTCACTTGTAGCTGGCAATGTCATTATTTAAACATTAGAGACAAAAACAGATAAAACTAGACAAGCTTAACAAGTCAAGAATGAAAACACGAAATAGAAGAAGATTTCATCCTAAATATTTGACTCCTATAGAAGTGTTTTGTGGCCCTTTAAAGTAGTCTTTCTCCAACTGCTTTTGGCATAAACCAGAATCCTAGCCGTGTCCTTTCCTAAATTAAACCACAAGCTTTAAACAGGAAAACAGTATCCATATTTACTCTGAAAGAATACCTGAAAGTGGTCTCCAAATGGCACATCATGGAGGGTCATGTTTTCATCGATAATAGCAACTTTTTTGTCTGTTGAAACTTCCTTTTGTTGTAAACAAGTGACAGCACTACCAAACTGGCATAGCCGACGATTATAGTTGAAACTAACTTGTCTTTGTTGCACACTCGGTTTATGTTCCACAGCTTCCCATGGACTTCGAGTGTAATTTAAACATCCAGCTTTCTCCATTATTTTCTCCTCCAGCATTCCTTTCTCATATATTGTCAGCATGCAATCAACCTGCAGATATTTAGAGGACAATAATCACAAGAATGCTCTCCAATGAGACATAACTTGCCATGTAAACTTAAACTTACAGTCAGAGGCAGGCTAGTGGAAAAAACTTCTTTCATATTTGGTTCCTCAAATCCAATAAAAACAGCATTGTCATCTGCCTGTTCTGCACCACCATACTTCTCATCTGCTTCTACATTTTGAATTAAATCAAGCTGTTGCTCTGGAGTCAGAGTTCTGCTCCTCCATATTACAGTGATTGTCCTGAGAGAGAAAATGTATTAGCATTGTGCACCAAACCATCAATCTCCAAAATCTTATTGGCATCTATTACTCTATTGTTGGTTTAGATTAGGTGTGAAACCAGCCAGATATGGACAGCAATTTATGTTCTTTGTGTTCTATGAGACATAAAGAATATTTCTCCTCTCACAACTTCCACGTTTATTGGCAGAGGAATAACAAGGAACTGACACTTCCTCAAACAGGCAACAATTGAATATCCACAGGGAAACTGTTTTCACATCTCTGAAACACCCACGGATGGGGCAACTTCAAATTTTCTACCAATTGCTTCTTGTCCATCTAGGTCAGAATGTGCTTTAGACCTTCCCAGTTTGAAGAACCATAAAAACTACTTTTCATGTGAAGAAAATATTCTGAGACCTTCCAACATGTGTTCTCAGCTCCTTTTTATTTACATACAAGTTTTTGGCAGCGTATAGAGACTGCCAAAGTAGATGTATGACAATAAAAATCTTCACTTGCTAGTGTTAAAAACTAGTTACCTGAAGGCATAGCCAGGTCTCACAAAGGACTGGAACTGAAACTTGAGTCTGCCACGTGAATCCATACTTTTTGCACCCTGCTGCGCATCAAAACCACGCCCTTTGCGTGTAAACACAAGTATTGTTGTAGCAACATAGCCTAATGGTGGTACTGTCTCTGTTATCTCTTCGATATCTTCCCATAAAAGTGAGAATTTCGTCTTATGTCCAAAGATATTGGAATAAAAACCTAACATGCGTGGAGACAAGAACAGACGACCCTGAAATTAAGAGTAATGCTCCTGGAAGATCAGACACCAATACCAAATAATATTAAGACATGAAGTTGTTGTCTGCCAACCTGAAGTAGTATCTTCTTCTTTATTGCGCAGGCAAAGTCATTTATTAGAAATTCTTCAGAAGGAAGTGAGAAAAGCTTCTGAAAAGAATGGTTTCTCTGTGCTGATCTTTTCACAATCTGCCAACAGCATAAAAACAAACATCATGGAATTAATAGGGATTAAGACATAGTATAGACCTCTCTAGATAATTAATTATGGTAGACCATGTTCTCTCACTAATTTTCTTCTGCAATACATAAACTTCAAGCTCCGTATTACGTCAAATTGTTGTAAATTTGAATATATAAATTTCATTTCTGGAAATGTTCATTCTGCCTACCAAATACGAGTAGCAGCTTTTTCTGTACAAGGTCCTTAAGTAAGAAAAAGTTCTCTTCTTGTTGCCATCATTATCCTATCAATCTCCATCTTACTAAACAATCGCCTAACCAGAAAGGTATACTTCCTACCTTTGTGCCAACCTCCTTCTCCACCCTTTGCACATACTCAACAAATATGTCAGATTGCTTAGTATTGGTCAGAAAAACTCTTAGGCGTAATCGTGAACCACAGGCCAAAGCACGCTTCCCGGACAATGGAACCCAGAGCTCGGACATTTCCTCCGCTTTGTATTTAAGGAAGTTAATTTCAGCATATCCGAGAGACTCCCCTTCGGAAAATGGTCCATCAAAATCATAAACTTCTAAATCCATTGTAGATGGCGCATCTTCCGTAGCATCGAACTCAAAAATTTCTGCAAAGGATGTGCAATTTGAGTTCACTATAGGTCGAAGACTGATATGCACAAAAGTGATGAGATTTTCTCACCATTCCACTGTGGATTTGTAGTCTTCAACTTAATAGAACTCGTGCGTGTCCTACCATTGCATGTAAAAACAACATATGGGTCCGAAAAGGTTGCATTCTCAGGAATTGCAAGGTTCTCTCCCTCAACTAAGGTGACTGTCAGAAGCCATCCCTCTCCTTGTGCCTTAACTCCATGATCAGATACTGTTCAGTACAAACACATATAAGAGCACAAAACAGTTTTCTATTCTGAAGCACACCTAAACTGAGCAACTGGTTGCCATGCAAATTTTCTACAGCATACCAGCTAGCATAAAAAAGGATGAACAAGGACTTCAGCCTCACAGTTATAATCTCATTATAAGAGCATCAAGAACAAAGATGAGTGATACCTGTGAGAAGGCGCGTTTTAAGCAACTGAAAAGCCACCTTGACTATATGTTCCATGGAGAGGACTAGGACAGCAGAAAATATGAGTTCGCTGAATGAATCTGGCAAATCAAGAAACCAAAACTCCAGGCCAACCTCAGTGAATCTTGCTAGATAAATGTGCAGCAACATAAACAGAAGTAACATAATTGTTATTATGACAGTAGGGTTCCAGAAATATTCTTTTGCCAATTCCAAATCACTTTTAGGTTTCTCACATATGTATTTCTTTTCTGCCTCATCATAAGCATAGTCGGCATCAGAGAGCGGTCTTACATACTTGCTAAGAACTTCAGCATACTGCTTATAACTGTCGTTAAGGCCCTGCTTAGCACCACTTTCTATCATAGTTCTCATCCATGTGCTTTGTGTAAAATTTAATCTCCACGATATACGGAGATGAGAGCATTTCTCTCCGCCAGCTGTCTCTGCCTCTGGTGTAATGCAATACTGCAGCTCACACCTGAAACAGCTACCACAAGGAACATCAGGGGTGTTGACATCTACACAGATGACATATCCCTTTTCATCAGCTCTGGTATATGTTTGCTCTTCAGTTGCCTTCACAGATTTCACCAATCTTGTAGCAGCCTTCATATATGTCACAATACGTTTTGGGGGCTCATTCCCTATCTTCTTCCATGGCTCTTCTATCAAATCTGTGGTCTGTTGCAGTGCTGCCAAATCTTTCAGAAACTGTCCATTTGGCTTAAATAAAATCGCATTGAGATGTTTCATGCTGGCAACATATGATTGGTCAAGAAGGATGCCACCTGAGAGTGGAGGTGGAAAAGGTTCATCAGATACTCCAAAGTCCTCCCCATTATCATCAAAAAAGGAGAGCAGAACAGATTCTTCCTCATCCCCACAGCTTTCACTATCTTCAGAAATAAGTACATTGGGTGTGGTCTCCATTGGTGCAGGCGTGGTGTCCATTGGTGCAGGCTTAGTTTTTTTGTTGAATAGCACTGATATTTTCTGTCTTAAATGTGTCTTGTTCTTTTCGGCTGAATTTTTTGGTTCAGGAGATGATGTCGATGCTGCTGTTGAGTTTGAAGACCTGGGAGTATCTGTTGATAAATCAGAATCCACAGAGTTTGTCCGGATCAATGCTGGCAATCTAGAATCCTTATTATTTGGAGATGCCTTTTTCTCAGTAGAAGAGTTACTTGGAGCAGACGGCGCTTCACCTTGTGATAGAGCAAAAGCTCTCCCATATAACGACATACTTATATGTATTTCACCTGATAAATAAAAAATGGACCGTCATATGATGACATAGGTATGTGCAGCATAATGATGTTACTCATTTGTTTCTGTAAAGGAGCGAAATTACGAAATTGTGGTGTTCTATGATATGGACTAGACCTTCACTAACTTGCTTATTCTGAGTGCATATAAGATCCCAACATCCAATTCAAAGATTAAAAATTCCAGAGTGGGATACTGCTATAAGAATATGAAATGCTACTATAATGGGGTTTTTTACTTGACAAATAGAAAGATCTCTTTACCAGTAATAGTGGATTTTGACTTGCTACTCCGTTTCTGAAGAGCATACCAGGCAGGCAGCAACGTCTGATTTTCTGCATTAAGAATCTCGGACACTGGAACCTTCATCTGACCAAGAAAATCATCCGAGAAGCAATCCTTATCCCATACTGTTATGAGTAGTTCTGACTTCAAATCATCGATAGTGAAATAAAAATCCTCTCGCCAAGAGGGATTTAAGCACTTAGAAATCACAGCTGTTCTTGCTTTGCTTTTTCCAAGCTGCAATTTCACATATGGATCACTTGAACCGTCAGGATCCATGGCCGCTAAACCTCTGGCCTCTAGAACTTGAACATGCAACTTCATTGTTCCTGTAACTTTCTTCTTATGATGAGTCGAACTACTAGAAATGTTCTTTATAGCATTCAGCATGAAACATGGACGTGAACAAGATCTGGCACACTGTATCTATTAAACCAAAAGCATTTACAAAACCGGATTATAAACCATTCAATTTGGCCAATCCGGCCTTCAAAACCTCAGGAAATGCTTTGGAAAAGACGTAGTCATTATTCGATAGCAAATTGAACATATCAGCAGATCGGAGAAACAGATCATAGAAAAGGTGGGACAACCGAACTTGAACAATGAGCAAATTATACAGAAATAAACAAAATAAAGGAAATCCAAGCCGATGGAAGAAAAAATGCAGCTGGAGCATTACGTGGTGGCAAAGGCAGAAGGGCCAATTTTAGTTCCGGTAAGCAGTTTCGAAGCAGCTGGGCAGAAGAAAAGATAGGAAAGAAAAGAAAAGAACAGGAAAAAAAAAGGGCAAACGGAAGGGAGAAAACCTTAGCCAATGGGTGTAGACCAAGCCGCACAGAAGCTGCAGAATCCTCCCCTCCTCCTTAGTTCTGCCGTAATGTTCTAGTACGTCGAAAGCTGACGTGTCGCCCCGAATGCTCACGTCGTCAGGCTGCCCAATATCGGCCCCGTTATCCACCGCCAAATCAGAGACAAATCCCGTGCGTTGGATGGATTATGCTTCTTCGTTCTTTGGTTTCGAATAACCCGGAATGGGAACTTTTTGGGACCTTAGACCCCAAATCCAGAACAGGATCGGGAACGGAACATTCAAGTATATTCGACAAATGTTCGAGTACATTCGACGAATATTTTCTTTTCTACCGGGAACTAAAATGGGAACTCGGGAACTCTAGACCTTGATTCGGAAATTCCGGGGAACTCTTGTAAGCCTTCGGACATATTTGAGATTTCGCTTGTTGTATTAAGAAATGCAGAAAAAATTCCTGCTAAATATAGATATTTCTCTTGGGTTTTCTGACGGAATACAAGGTAATGACTATAAGCCTGCTGGATAACATCTAGAATAGCAGAAAATGTGACTGTTTAGTCCAAAAAAATTTTCGAACCAAGCTATGGACCCTTGGGAACTAGTTCCAGAACGGAAACCAAGTTCGGAATTCGAGGACTAAATAAATCCATCCATTCCGTTTCCCCTTCACACTCTAAGGTGGTTTTTTAAGGACGTGTTTGTGTGTGTGTTTGGTTGTTATTTTTTTCAATGGCCTATTTGTCCTTCTTTGTACATCTAGGGTTTTCTTTATGCATCTTCCTTGGCCTTTCATTTCCTAACCTTGTATATCACAACACCTTTGGCAACAACGCAGGCTGTTTCTTGTCATTTCTAACTAACCTACCTAATACAACAAACAAATAAATATGGTGTATGCTTGTATTGTTAAAGGCACATGACATCAACAAAGCCAACTTGCTCTATTGAATACCTAGATTGAAGATAAATATTTTGTATGTTGTGTCGCATATGACATCAACAAAGCAAATTGCTCTATGAATGGAATACCTAGATTAACGCCTTGCACATGGGAGTTTCTCTTTCTCCGTGGACGATAAAAAGTCTATTCTATTCTATTCTTTGGCTTTGTACAACTTATATTGACAAATGCATACTATTCAAAGTCAACGTTAAATCTAACACAATTAAAGCATTGCCCAAAACTAGATTTAGTCTTCACGCCATCTCTCTTTACACCTTCTTAAGAACGTGTCCCCAATGCTCCAAATACTTATCCAAACGAAGATGACCATTTCATGCTTCCTCTAAAGATGTAGATAACGTGCAAGATTTGTTGATCAAAGTACTCAAGAACTCAAGACAGTTTTTTTTTAAGGATGTGTCTATGTGTGTTTGTGTGTGTGTGTTTTTTTTTTTTCAATGACCCCTTCTATCCTTCTCCGCCGACATCTAGGGTTTCTCGATGTATCTTCCTCGGCCTTTCATGTCCGAGACCTTGTCCATCACAACACCTTTGGCAACAACTCAGGCTATTTCTTGTCATTTCTAACTAACCCACCTAATACAAACAAATAATATAAATATGTTATATGTTATGCTGCTAAAGGGCCATTGACATAGACAAAGCCAAAGCCAACTGCTCTATGGATTACCTACATTGATACAACAAACAGATAAATATGTTGTATGTTGTGTTGCACATGACATCAACGAAGCAAATTGCTCTATGAATGGACTAGATTACCACCTTGCATATGGGAATTTCTCTATGGTTTTTGTACAACTTATATTGACATGCATTTTATCAAAGTCAACCTTGAAAATATAACACAATTAAAGCAATGCCTAGAACCACATTTAGTCTTTACACCTTCTCAAGAACATGCCGAGAATTGCATTGGCTCCAAAGACTTATCCAAACGATGTAATCATGATCTGATGATGAATAGACTGACATCTTTCAATAAAAAAAAGACTTATCCAAACGAAGATGACCATTTTATGCTTCCTTTAAAGAGATGTAGAATACGTGCAAGATTTGTTAATTAAAATACTCATATAACTAATGGGGGAAACTGGCATGCCGAAAAACTATGCAGAAGTCAACAATATGAAATAGATTTAATGCTTGTAACATGGGGCTCTTACTAATTTGATCTTTAGCACTAAAATCTCCACAATTAATTTTTTGTGGTCTAGATAATCTAATGAAGTTTTTTCCCCAACAGTATAACCAATTGCCAAAAAGGCGGCCAAACAGGCATTTATTACGCATGGATAGAGGCAGGCAGGCCCCAATACGAAGGAATAGAATCGTCTAAAATAAAGGAACCGTTGCTAAAAACTGAGCAGATAGGACCGAATATTAGATTCTCCTCCTTACAATTCAATGATCCATATAGTATAGATTAGACATTCAAACGTCATCATTAAAGCTTTAAGTGGTCTCACTTACAAATAAAATAATAGATACATAAGCACTAACACGTCCTTGATGTACTTCTTTCAGGACTTGAATTTATGTCAACTTGCAACTTCTTGAGATCATGATTCAGGATGGCCCAGGGCCAAAATATTCTTGAAAGAAACTACTATTCTTTTCCTAGGATTTTAGTAGAACAAAAGATAATCCACTAAAATCTATTTCCACGTTGGACGCCATATCCAACCCTAGCACAGTGTATATCCAACCCTAGCACAGTGTAGATCTTTTCATGTTGTCAAATATCTGCATCTCTGTACAGTATAATAGTCCACCCTTATGGGGCACCATGCCTCTTTTGTTCTCTAGTTTTTGGACTTCGCACCACCCTGTTCAATAGAAGCTCCAGGTGAGGTATTCTGATCTTTAGTGGTAAATCTTAATATCAGGCCAGGTACTCCAGACTGGGTTGCAAGGTCGATCATCACTTTATGAGCTTGTGCAACTGCTTGGCGAGTACTTTCTGCTGCATTAACCACTACAGGCTTCACTGCTGCTACACGAATGCTGGCCCTTTCCTGAAGAATTTCTGTCACAATGAGACATCAGCTGATCTGCATTTCATATAAGATATATATCATCCCATGTACATTAAATACAACAGAACAGCCTTGTGTTAAGATATTTTGCAAGAGTATATATTAGCTCTATATGCAAGGTCAGCATGAATGTTGACCATATAAAGTTCTTTCTATCAACCATGTTGGATCCTCAATACTTCCAATTAACTCTCTCGTCTCTGTCCCTCTCTCATTTTTCTTAAAATGATATGAATATCTAGACGTAATGGTCAGAGCCAGATACAAATCAGGTCATGTTCAAGAATAATAAAGTAGGGGATTACCCATTGTCTGTGATTTGGCTAAAGCACCCACATTACGAATTCCTGCCTCTGCTGCATGCACAGCACGAGCTGAGCTGCGCACACCTTCAGATATCTCCTGGCTTACATACAGAGCATTTACAGAATGTCTAAATGTCAATATTATAAGTCAAAATAATAGAGTATGCTCTCACCTTAAATCATTTAGCTCTAATGTAAGATCACTAATTTCCATTGTCGAAAGCCGAATGGCTGCCATGGTACCAGGCAGCTCCTCCCGAGCAACATCAGCCAACTTCCCCACAGAGATAGCTGCCTTGTGCACAGCCTATCTAGTGCCAGTGGATTTACAACATATGAGAACACAAGGTTCAAATATTCACTAAGCTAACCAAACAATAACACAGATTCAACTTTATGATAAAAGGCATTATACATAAAGGGATCTGTACTCAT
This sequence comes from Isoetes engelmannii, assembly GCA_011763485.2. Classification (NCBI taxonomy): domain Eukaryota; kingdom Viridiplantae; phylum Streptophyta; class Lycopodiopsida; order Isoetales; family Isoetaceae; genus Isoetes; species Isoetes engelmannii. Next base: position 11,423 of record JAANSK020250362.1, read on the forward strand.
AATCACCTTCAAAGTTGGAATAGCTGTGACTAGGACGGCAAAAAGCGTTCCAATCATCTGCATAACAACGCATGATCAGCTCAGCATAGAAATTGCATGCAATAGTCTGTGTTCCCATATTCTAATACATAATTTTTTATATGCAGAGGGTATTCTAATACATAATTTTTTGTATACAGAGGCCTGAGACCCTCGCAAAGCTACAAGCTCAGAATTTCACAGTTTATTCACATGTTCTACTAACTAGCCTATGCTCATGCTCTGCAAATTTCACATATAACATGGCCCCCTCATATGTTAATAGATGCATCTACAGCTACTATTCAAGCCACTGGTATTCTGGTTCATCAGTATGGTTTTGCTTCTTGTCTGCTCCTTAACCTGAGTTTTTGCACATGTGATACATATCTTTAAAAAACAAAAAATGCCGGAATCCGTAAAACTTAAAAAAACAAGTTTCTATGATCTTATCATGAGTTTTAGTTACATGCTATTTAACTAACGGAATTAGCACAGAAATGATTGTCAGTTGAACAAAATTTTGAAATTTTCATTCGAACTAGAAAGAATCCACATGTCATCGATAAAAAGGACTTTAAACCGGGTTACTATAAATGCACTTAAAGCATATAGTAGCAGCAGGCCATGACTTATCCTACTTAGACATGGGGTGGCATCTTGCACAGAAAAATACTACTCTAGCAAATTAAATAGAAACGAATACTCACCATCACAGAAATGAAACTGAAGACAACTAAAACCTGGTCCACGGCAGACAATTTTGAAAAATTCTGAAGCCAGAGAGCTGGTTGTGGCACCACTGAACTCTGAAATAAAGGAACCCCTTCTCTTATCAAATTTGCTTGCCCATTTTCTACTGACTGTTCCATAATACTCCCACTTCCACCTTCATTTACAAATAGAGCATTCTTTGCATTTCCTAGAAGAGCCTTGACACGGACATCAATCCGAATCTGTTTGCTGTGTTTATATATACTAAATCCATGGTAGTACTTTCTAATGGATGAGCCAAAAAAGCAATTTGGAAAAGCCAATTCCAACCTATTTCCTCCGTCCCGTGTAGGATACGTTCTATTGTTTTCAGCCCAAGAAGTATAACTCAGGCGACGGGACTCCCTCGACTGTAAGCTAAAATGAGAATGCAGGGCCATTGTACCTAACTTTGCATCATCCGTTGCTGCTCCAAATTTGTACCTTCCTCTAATTTCTTCATAGATGAAGAACCCTAATAAGTGGCAGATATCTGACGAGGAGAACAATCCCACAGTAGCTCGCCGGAAGTGGAGCTCTTTTTAAGGAAGAGATAATGCCACGTGCAGCTTGACGGATCTTTTCGTAATGCCTCAGCATTCTTCGGTCGTAGGACAACGAATGAAACGTGTCAAGTTCTGATTCCGTGACGTATGAACGTGTGGGATGCCCTGTTCCTCCGACGTGTTAGAATCCAAGCCGTCCTGAACGGGCTTCCGAAGTTTCGCAAGACAATGCAAAGCATAAATCATAATTCGCCACGTTAGAACTAAGGGTGGAATCACACCACTGGACGGACAAGATTTTAGTTTTTAGCTGCTGGGCGCTGCCACACTAGTGCCGCCTAAGAATTGCCACCTCATTTTTTTTAAGTAGCACGTCACAACTCTATTCATGCCGTAATGTTCAATGAGACGCTAGAACGGCAATGAACAATTTCATGCCGAAATGTTGGACATTGCCGTAATTCCAATTTGTTTTATTGCTAGAACGGTAATGTTGAGCATGTTGAACGGCATTGAGATGCTTTCAATTGTGAAGCCGATTATGAGTAGTTTATATGTAGGACTATGGACTAACTGTTAAACAGTTTCCTGAGCACAATTTGCAGTCTGACTCCAAACTCATA
>JAANSK020250373.1:0-13320 GCA_011763485.2 Isoetes engelmannii
TTATGTTGGTACTTACAGTTTTGTATGCTGCTGGTAGAGCTAACAGGATGTCTTGAACTAGCTCTTCCTCCTTGTAAGTACCTCCAGCTGCAATAAGGCCAACCCCCATGCTTCCATCTGCTTCAAACACTCTGCCATAGACTTAAAATCTGCTAGCTTGGCCATCCCAATCTTCTCTTTTATCAGTCCTTGCTGAGGCATGCCGTTACTAGAGAATTGTCTCTCAAGAAAGGCCCAAAGCTCCTTGAACTCTGTCAATCTTTCAATCTGAGGCTGAATGGTAGGATCTACCAGCAGATTGATAGTTGAAACTGCTAGAGAGTTCATTTCTGCTTCCCTTGCATTTTCTGTGCTGATAAAGTCTGCCTGAAAGACATCACCTAGCTTGTCGAAGATGAGATAGTGTTTCATAAACACCCTCCAAGAATGATAGTCAGTCTGGCATTGCTTGAAAATTGAAGGGATTTATCACCTTAAAAACTCCTTTTGATTTCAAATTCTGCGTCTCACGGCTCAAGAATTACGCTGCCTTCCTTTCCAAGAAGACTAAGACACCAACACCTTTCTATTTCTTTGGCAAGACAAAAAAACTCGAAGACCTTCTGGAATTCTCAAACCAAGGGAACAACTCTTGGATAACGTCAAACCGGCAATCCTGCCCCGACCAAATCTAGACCGGCACTCCTCTTGCCTCAGGTTCCCCAACGGTACTTCTGGTTCACAGCAAATCAACCTTTGCGTGCAAACCCTAACACGCATGCAATCCTGCATGCATGCAACATGCAAACCAAGGACCAACATTGACTATGCAATCCTGCCACAATCAGTCACGACCCCAAAGACAATCCTGTCTTCAAACTGTACTGTGCCTCGTGTTGTAGCACTCCTGCTCGCAGCACGCGAGAAATAGAGCTGACCAAGGGAATCCTGCCGAAATCAGGATCTCAGCAACCACCAGTGCACTCGCAACCTGCCTAGAAAGGCTCTGATACCATGATAAGAATCGAGAAAGCACAAAGAAGACGTTAGTACAGAGGGCAAGATACACAAAACTGAGATAAACTTGCATCGATCAGGAAGCTACTTATACATGAGTTCAACGTCTCTATTCTAACAAACTAACAAACTCTTTGGACTTACGTGACCATACTTGTGATACATGTATGGTGACCCCTGTCACCCATCTAACGACCTAGCTAACCATTAACACTTTAGTTTACTAACTCCAACAATTTCAATATAATGCTATGAGTACACAATTGCTTTGAAGCAACACACCAAGTAGCAATTCTTTAGACCTTTTTTATAACCTCGGTAAAGATTGTTGTGCAACCGCATAGGGGCAGACATCTAAAGAAATGCATTATGGTCTGAAAGTTCATTGGCTGCTGCAACACAAAGACAATGAAATGAATTCCCTTTTACATACAGGACAAGGGAGGACAAAGTTACTATGAGTAAGAAGATGAATACAGCAAAAGGACTAGTAACAGAAAAAAAGATGACAGCAGAAAAACCGAGTGATCTCTTCCTCCAATCAGGGATGGACAACTTCCAGAAGGAAGTTACGTGCTGCTACACAATTTATATCTTGTTTGTTTCCAAGCTGGCAGCAATGGCACAAAAGGAAATATGCATTGCCAGAATAAGGCTTCTCTTGTCTACTTTGCGTAGAATGTCTGCTTCCATCATGAAACTAGACCTTTATTGTTATCAACAGTTGTTTGAACTGTTTTTCAAGTTAGATTCTCAATATGTATCTCACTGATACTAATCAATGCTCATCCTGTATTCAGAGACTATCCATGTGGAATCAATGCGGAGTTTTTAGCATGTTGCAAGGTGATGACATTAGTTATGCGGGGACTGAAGGTTGCAGGTCCTGAAGCAGAGATTTTGAGCAGAAAAATTGGAGAATTTCAAAACGAAATGGACCCAGTTGGTTTATTGTACCCCTCAAACAAGTCAGTTGCTGCAGTTGTGTTTCCTATTGCAGAGTCTTTGAAAAAGGTACATCTGGTTCTGTTTCCACATAAAAAATGGCCACAGATGTTGTTTGACCAAATCCAACTCAACCTAGTTGCCTTTGATTCTTCTAATAGATGTCACCTTTAGCTTTGTTACCATCACTCCCCTTGGATGAACCCTATGGCCACATCAGTAAAGGATTGCTCATATAGATGCTATTATAGTTGTGTTACTAGAGTATCTCATTAATAGCTAATTTTTAATATCGTACTTTTGTAATAGAAGGGCGGCAAACATATACTACATCCCTTTGGTAAACCAAGACAGTACAAGCAAGACTGACCACAAGATGCCATTGGGTCCAATGGCCGAGATGTATATACACAAACATCAGACTAGCAACTGTCAAGGGGATCCCAGAGACAACTAATATCATATAGGAATAGCATCACAAGCTTCCCCATTAAGTGTCAATTTTTTTATCATGCTGACATGATGTAACTGCTGCCTTGTCATATGAGATTTCCATGGATATTATTAGCATTTTAATCTGCATTCTTGATATAAGAAGGTCGGATGGATATCCATGAATCATCATTTTTAGACAAAGGGGCTCGAATTCAGGTCTAAATGGATGCATGGTTTGGACTTGTGATATTGAAGATGAGCATAATCGCAGTGGGAGAAAATCTGACACCAATCGCTCAAAGACCACTCAAAAGGATCCTAGCAATGTGCACATGGGGCATTTGTGATAAGCTTCTAGTTGGTAAAATACGTCAACAAGACTTTATGAAGGAAGCGTCGTGGAAGGAAGAGCGGACAAAATGAAAAAATCAATCTTTTGTTTACTATATCAATTCAAAAAGTTCCCACTACAGTACTGGAAATCCATGTCTTGATGCAATTGCAACACATGGTCAGGGAAACAAATGAATGGAATAGTTTCTTGATCTATTGATTCCATATTTCCTTTTATAGAGGACCATTTTTTGTATTTCTATTGTTTCTTAGGTACTAAAGTACCCTATTCTCTCCGTCTAGTACTTTTTCAACTTTTTTGTCGATGGATTTAAGATGCTTCCTTTCTACCTTAAGAGATTCAACTTTTTTGTCGATGGATTTAAGATGCTTCCTTTCTACCTTAAGAGGATTGAATGAATTTCAATAAACATCTAGATGTCTTTGACTAGTTCATCAAGGAGGAGTGGTTGAGGAACTCTAGTCCCAAGGGATGGGGTGGATTATCTGGCATAGAAACATGGCAGATAATACTAACAAAGAAAATCTCTTGTTGCTTGGGCCAGGGTGATTAAGGAACACTATATTGATGACATGCTCAGTCGAGAAAATCTATGGCATGATTTGATAGGTCACGTGGGACCCCATAAGGCAGTAACTGGTATAATGTCGAGAAATAAAATGGTAACAAGGATACCTCAAAGGTCGAAAATTTTCTTTTATCAGATCCTATCAAATCTTAAACGAATGGACAAACATTTTGCTAGAAAGTGTTCTTTTTCTGATTGATCACAGGAGAGAATGCTTATAACACCTTTGATGATGATGTAAGTAGATAATTGATATAGTCACATGCACACTGTAAAAATGAGTTTGCAGAAAGGAAGAATAGAGCATTCTAGGGCATACGCATAGACATTTACAAACTGGATTCTGGGGAGGATGACTGTGTATATTAAGAGAAGAATCGAGATGTATCAGATTTTAGAGCATTCATATGCTACTGTACCAGCAGTGCCTCAAGATGCTTAGATTATTGTCTAGGAGTTGAGGTTTGGATACAACCCATCTTTCAAAACTGTTGGAAGAAGAAGATTTAAGGTATGCCAATATGTCCTCTAAAATCAGCATCAACTAAGGTCTGCTAATGATCAAGCATATTTTCATCTTTGGCAGGATGAGTGATGCTCCCCATGCTAAGTCCAGTAATAAAAAGATTATCCATTGCCAAAATTTGAACCTGTAGCAGAGGACTGGTTGAAATCGTTCAACAATTTATTCTATTTATATCTTACTAGGTCTTGCATAATAGCCAGGTAAATCATTAGATTGGATCGATGTTTAAGCTTAAGTTCTATCAAATCTTCACTGACTAGACAAGAAGGAATCATAAGAGAATATATTCCTTCAATGGATGTTCTAATTAAAGATTCCTACACTAGATCTGCCCACTGACATGATTACGGAAACAAAATGATGCCAAAGTACCATCAAATCTATCTAGGATTTGACGATCTTGAGGATTTGACGATCTTGACCCACCATAAGGCTTCTTGCAGTTTCATTCAAAAGGTCAACCACTTGAAACAGCAAGAAGATCCATCAAGGTGTGAAACTGTTTGATGGCACTTAGTAAGAAATGGAAATGAAATGTTTTATTACGTCCTGAGAGACCTATCAGGTCTATAGAACGAAAAGTTGCACAATATAACAGAAATACTCACTACATATCTTCCCTCTCTACATTTTCTCCGATCTCACATGTCCCTTTCAAACAAAAATCCCTTTTTTGAAGTACATCAGTCAAATATGAACCCAAGTGCTTTGCATCAAGTTCAAAGAGTTCAACCAAGGAACGCACAAGTATATCATACAGCCTTCTAACCTCTCCATAACATCCGCAAGTAAGAAAACTTGCACTTCATCTTCCACCAACAACCTGTGCATAATTGACAAATACGCTCCGCCTTTGGTATTCTTTGCCATCTCCCAATTTCAATCCTCAAATGATGTGAACTAAGCCGTACACGAGACATCAAATACCTATAAAAAATAGACAAGTCTTTGGGCCTTGAAGTGAGGATTGCTGATAAAAGGACAATTTCACCTCCTGGGTTCCCACATTTTCGTCCGGAACTTTTGGCTTACCAACTCACGGAATTTTCTCTTATCATCGACCAACTCATCCATTTGAATATTCCACTTATCCATCCAATCTTAAAACATCTTTGTCCCACCCTTCTCTGTCGAAACCTTTATAGCTAGTCTAGGCAAGCGACCATTATCCATCATCTTTACCTTAAGTAAATAAGTGGCTTCTTGTATCAGAGCCTCTCTCCACCTCCGCAAGCATCATGGCATATTGAGTTTGCATTTTCACTCCCACACAGCACGCAAGAATATCTTTTGTAAGCTTTCTACCTGTTTCCACAATTGGATTGACAGACTTGGAGCCCAAACTTGACAATCATAAAGAATAACCGACTGCACTAGTGAGACATACAGCTGCTTCTTCATATTCCAATTCCATAAATGAATCTTATGGCATTGTTTCTGCGCATTGCTATACCTCTGCTCTATACACTGATCCCACATGTAATTGCTACTAAAGATAATACGAGGTACTTAAAGGAAGAGACAGTTTTCAAGGGCATTCCTCTGTACAAAAACTCGTGTTTAGTTCTGATAAAGCTCTGAGATATCGATCTAGATCTGTTTTAGATCTTGCAATCAGCGCCACATCATCAGCATAACGAAGCAGTGCAATCATATAAATACAAAGGAGATCCATTCCCACCACGGAAAACAATCCAATCTTTCAACTCATCAATAAAAATCCCGAACAAAGTAGGAGACAAGGGGTAGCACTGCTTCACACCAATATTACTTTCAACATTTCCATCACAGCATTGGACCAGGGGTGTGATAGTTCAACCAACACCTTTTCATATAAAAGTTAAACAGCATATCTAATGCAAGCAGGCACATTGAGTGCATCCATCCTATCCCAAAGCTTTTCTCTAGGCACTGTATCAAATGCAGTTTTGAAATCCACAAATGAAATAAAAGACACGTTTTTTCTTACCTTTTATACTCTCCATAATTGCCCACAAGGTTATGAGTTGGTCAATAGTAGAATGCTTTGGCTTGAAGCCTGCTTGTCCATGCGCTTGGACTCCATTCTCTTTAGCCCAGATACTTAGTTTAGTGTCTACCATAGTTGTAAAAAATTTGGGCCACAAATTACTCACCATTCTGTAATTACTGACCACCTCTTAATCACTTTGGCTCCTTCCCACTTAAGCATCTCTGCCATTAAACCACAATAGTCAATTGCTTTTCCATTGCTCCAAATCTGTAAAAAAGCCATCGACCTGCACACACGGCAATTGAGCTTCATTGGTGCACCCGTCCTTAAAATAAAGTGCACAACACTTCTCCCCTTGCGCAAGTACAAATACTAGTGCTAAGGAATCGTCTAATTCCATTGCAGATTCACAAATCAAAACTGGAGCACAGTGCTAAGAGATCTCTGCCCCTAGACGTTACATACTGAAAATCTATCTCATCCAAAAATGCTCAGTTCGTCTCTACTCAACCCTCAAACCATAGTGTTTCACGCTTTTCTTTAAGTACTCGAGCCTGCAAGTCTTCCGTTCTTCTGTTGAAGTCACCCATAAGTATGACTTCCCCTAGTGACTGACAGCGAATTATATCCTCTGCTCGAGATAAAAAAGAGGGTCAGTCAGGTTTAGATCCATCCTTTGATAAGCTTTTCTATATAATGGAGCAAAATAATATACAGCCAGAAATACTCTGCGATCACATCCTAACAGTTTCAACTTTATATACTGATTATGACCAATCTTTCTTAATTTCTTTCCACTGATTCACAAACTTGTTCCTGACATAACTTGCGATCCCCCCCATTACCATTATTTTCATCTTTTAATCTAGGATTCCATACTGATGTAAACCACTGATTATGACCAATCTTTTTTAATTTCTTTCCACTGATTCACAAACTTGTTCCTGACATAACTTGCGATCCCCCCATTACCATTATTTCCATCTTCAAATCTAGGATTCCATACTGATGTAAACCGCACAAAACCATTGGCTTTCATCATAATTATATGATTCTGATTCAGAATTTGCAAAACCGCATCTAGAGGTATCATCATACCTTGTTGCTGATTGAATCGTATCTGAGGGGATTAGTAGGCTTCTCCAAATACCGCAGGTCCACAAGCAGCCAACGCTGGTGCAGCAGGTTGATGCTTTGTCAATTTGGGTGCAGAGGTGTCTGTAACGGACCCATGGTAGACCGTTCAATCCTTAAATATGTGCCTGTGCCGCGTTCCCAAGACACCGACATAAATGGGTAGAAGCGACTACTCATAAACGTCTAGAACGATTTTGCCCAGTTGGTTAAGGGCATGTCAGTTAAGGATACCGTTGGACGTTGGACGGTATGGTCTTGGCTTGGTCTTGTGGACACCATGCGATGGTGTGGTCTATGGTCTTTGTGATGCTCGAGGACGAGCATAGTTCTAGTGGGAGAGATTGTAACGGATCCACGGGAGACCGCTCGAGTAGATCTTGTGTGGCGTTTCCTGAAACCACCATAAGAGGGTGGGATGGATTTCCCATAAACATCCGGATGTTTTGGCCAGTTGGTTAGGCCGACGGGAGACCGCTCGAGTAGATCTTGTGTGGCGTTTCCTAAAACTACCATAAGAGGGTGGGATGGATTTCCCATAAACATCTGGATGTTTTGGTCAGTTGGTTAGGCCGGGGTGGTTAAGGAACGTTACAGTGTCGGAGTCAGAATCTCCTTCAGAGTCTAGAGTCTGACCCAAAGGAAATTTTTGGTTCTGCCTTTTTGTTATCCTTTGTCTTTCTGTTTGCATCAGACGTAGCAGCAGATGTCGCCCCTTCCTGTCGGTTTCCCTCCTTTTTCTGCAGATGTCCCTGAACCGGCCCTTCTCCAGAATCCGGCTTTCTCCTTCAAAATGATAGAATCACTAGAATAGCTAGGAAATGATAAATATGTTAAACTGATAGATCACTAGAATAGCTAGCAAAATATGGTGCTAGCACAGTGGTACTTCATCCCACTTGACTAATGGATAAAGGTTGGCGTAGCACACTGAGCCATACTTCTGTCTTCATATTCTAGCATCCTCGCAAGCTCCCTCCTTGTTCTTTGGCAGCGGCCGAGGGCCTTTAAATTTGAAATAAAGTTTATTTAATATTTTTTGTGGGAGGTTATACATTACATCATCATAACATAATGCAGATTCTGACTTTTCCATTAGACTTGGTTGCCACATTTCTCTTAGATTTGTCATCTTAAGCAAAGATCATTGCTATTTATGCTGCATTGACTATTAGGTAAGATCTTTGGTGGAAGACGAACCGAACAGACCTATTTTTCTAGTGAATCCACAATGGCGGGCATCTGGGCAAGTGGTCTCGGACTTTGGTTTCGGGCCTTGGCGAAGGTAACCAAGTATTTGAAAAACTCATATTTAGAATGGAAAAAAGTAATGTGAAGGATGAGTCACAGGTTTCTGTATATAGTCTATCTGCACAAAATAAAATGAAACCTTTATTTGAAACCAAAGTATTTCATGTTTATTTTGAGTGAAAAAATATCAAAGAAACATGTGTCTGTGTGAAATGCTTCGGATGCCTCATGCAAACACGAAATGAGTGCCTCAATATGTGTATCACATCTTTTGTTTACCTTTGATAGACTCTCAGTCTTCTTTGCTGTGGTTTTATATCTAAACACCTATTCTTATCTTACTTGACCCCGGTTCCCAGTGTCAGACCTACTACCATATTTTCTCCACCCTAGTTACAAGATAAAATCCCACATTCACCAATGGAATCATTGCAGACTTTATCTTCAAAAAAAATTTGTACAAAAAAGTTGACTACCATTGTCCTTGTAGCATGACTCTTAACGTCTTTTCAAATAGAGTCTAGAGGGAAATTGGAGCACTTAATATACAACAGAGGGACTAAAGATTTGGTGGCTCTGAACCAAATCTCTCTCTCAGATTTTCAAATCTCTCTCAGTTCGAACCAATTATCCACATAGATGTACAGGTCAGTCAACAAACAGGTTACTTAGGAGGTAGAATGTCATGCTCTGGAAAGTTCATCTTTTCCTTCAACACCATTTTCTTTTTCCATTTTTTTGGATAACTATCTCTGTGCTCATTGTGCTTCACATTGTTTCAATATAGACAAGCTGAATTGTTTCTAGAGAAATTTGAGAGAACCTATGCACTTTTTGAGCAACGAATAGGTGAAGCATCAAATGTGATTTCTGGTTCTGGCGGTGTTGTAAGGATCCTCAAGTGTTACCCATATGATTGGCATGTAAGTTGGCACTCTATTAATTAAATATTTTTGTTTGAATTTGAAAATTGATATGCTTATGCTACTTGCAGTGTTGTTATAGTTGGCCTTCTAGTCTTATAAGCCCTCACCCTGTTCTTGGTTGGAAGCCTGGAGATCGAGATTATAATTCACACCTAATTCTTTCATATGCGGGCATGTGAAGTGGCACATAAGTTGCAAATAAGCATGGTTGATCAGACATCTTCTCGCAAGCCAACACTGTGGTTTGACTACACTTCTGTTCTGCAACCAATTGCTTTATCTCCAAGATGACATTTTATATAGTCTCTACTTAATAAACAGCCGCCTTTGCGCTAAATTACATTGAATAGGATGAGAAGATTGGAACCGAAGGATGCAAAATGATCTAAATCCATAGCAACACAAATGACACAGTAAAAGGTAGTTGACCTGCAGATCATGCTCAGAACATTTAGCACAACTAAGCTTGAGACATGGTTAAATAAAAATTTCAAAGATAGTTTGTATTCTTCTTTAACAGCTGGAGCAAATATGAGGTGATGCCTGGATGTAGTAGTGAGTCAGGGTTTGATTTGTCGCACTTTGCATTATTGACAAAGAAAAAGACTATCCTTATTTGCAGATGATCAAACTTTGCTGAAAATCTATATCAGCCTGCTGCTTTAAGCAAAAATCTCCTATACAATGTCATTAATTGTAGATGCCCAGATTTCTGATCCAGAAACATAATAAGATTTGGCAGGGATGTGGCCTCACAACGACAGTGATTTTAAATATGCACGAAAAGAAGTGCTTCAGATTCGTGAATTGTGACAAGAGATCGTACTTTGTCGGATAATATATCATTGGATGAGACCACCATCAATGTGTTGAGGAAGTTCTCTTTGGAAGCTATTCTTGTTTCAGCCATGTCTGCACTATATAAAACTGTTCTAGACCATTGCCAAATAAGATGGTTTGTCTTTTTTCTGGAGAAATACCTCTGATTGATATTGGTAACGAGGTGAAGCCCAAGCTTAAGATACCAACATTACTTTATCAGCCAACTCTTTTGAATACTTTGGAGCCAGCAGCGAAATCCCTTCTCGACATTATTGTGAGATCCCCAGTTGATGCATCCTATATATGAGTGCTAACACGTGAAATTCTATGTCTAGTTGGAAGGGAGAAGCTGCAAAGTCTGCTAAAATGGTCGAATGAGGAACTGAAATCTTGCTTCTGATCATCTTTTCAAAGAAATGTATGTGTAATCTGTCAATAGCAATCAATGATTGGATATTGCCATTGAATTTCTCGAGCAGAATGGTGCAAGTCATTGAAGTTTGCCATTAATATGTCTAGGCTGCATGCCTAAGTCTACCTGAGTGTCATAACAGAAGCATTGACATAACAGGCTGCTTGCTTCATCTGGCATTGCCTTCCTGTATGTTAAATTCTGAAAATAGCATGAGATATAGGGCCTGGCAGTTTCCAGAAGACAAACTGGTGTAACATCAGATTTTTGTTTGAGCTGCCCGCCATTGCTGACCATGGTGAAGCCGGCATCTTTTCTGAGAGAATGCATTACTGAGACAATTTCCAGAAACAACAGCCTTTGGCATCATAAATTCAGGGGTGTAAGTAGTTAGTAATTAACTAAAGAATGCATGATTTACTTCAGTTCAATTAGTCTTTCATTGTAGTTCTGCATTCCTATTCACGCGCATGCCTCCCAACACTTTGATGTAGGTTTATTTAATGGCATGGGACGGTACAAGTGATTTAATTGCTTTATTGCCAGACCAACCATCCTACAAAGAACTTGAAAAGATAGTTGCCAAGGTATGAACCTTATTTTTGCCAAAGATATATTCATTCTATTATATGATGCACTAACTTTTCCTCTAGGCAAGGGAAACAATACCTTGGAAAGCACCACCAAGGATTCTTGGTGGTACAGAGCCCGCACCACCTCCACTACCAAAGTCTTTATCAGGATTTCTAAGTAACGAAGAAATTGATGCCATGGATGCAATTGAACTAAGACGCGCCTTAATGGCATTAAATTTTCCAAGCTCAGGACGAATTGCAGTATTGAAGGAAAGATTAAAAGATGCACAACTAAACAAAGAAGAAAAGTTATTGTGAGAAAATTGCACTCACCAACCTAGCACAATCAAAATGTAATTGCGTTTGTTGTGTCAAATGCACCTCAGAGTTGAAATGGACTGGAAAGAAAATGAAAATAAGGTCCAGAGCACCATGATTGATCGCTGCTTCATATAGAAATTGTTAAAGGTTATATATCTAATAACAAAAATTAATCTTTGCAAGAAGGATGGCTAGAGTATCAATTATGGAGACACTAAACTTTAAAATTACAGCACTTCAAATCATCGTTCAATTTCTTTACTGTTTTTAAACTGCAAACATAAGAAAATTAATATAAAACTACAACTCAACAAAGTTACTACAAAACCACAACTTTGAACTCGTTTAACCAACCAAACAGACTAATTGGTGGCCACCTTGTTACAAGTTATAGCTTTGTCCCACCTCTGGCTACATACTTTAACCCAAAAAAAAAACTAGCAAAAGGCACATCAGAAGGCTTTAACAAGGTTGTGCTTGCTCAAAAAACTATAAGGCATTCACTACATTTGCTCAAAAAACTATTAGGCATTCACTACATTTGTTGTCTATGTAGAAACCCTTGATTTCGCACTACTAAATGCTGGCATTCTCTTCATCCTCCCAAAAACTATCCACAGTTCATTGTTATACGAAAAGTACAATATAATGTGAAGAATAGAATAGAATAATATTTTTATCATCCATGAAGGCCAATTGGCCTATGGGACCTGTACAAAGAGAAATAACAAGCGCATTACAACCCTGGTGAACCCCCTCCTCCCCCCACTCCCCGGGGGAAAATCGTGGCAGCAATGAGCTTGCTGGTATACCAAACGTGGGGATGCCATCACAAGTTAAGGCGACAAAGCCGATGCCATCACAAGCTAGAGGGACAGAGCTAGAGGGACAAAGGGACAGAGTTCGTCCAGGACCTCTTGACGATATTATCCAAGAGTTCCTATCGCCTCAGTGTTCAACAAGAGATGGAGTGCCTGGCTCGTTACTATTAACTGCGGGTATCGTGCTCTAATATGTTCATAAGAGGGGCATGTTTGCAGAGCATGGTGTTCGTCCTCAATGACCCCATGGCGGAAGCACTGGCAAGTCCTATCCTCGCGTGCTTCCCTTGCCCATCGCCCTGTTTCAATACGGAGGTGATGCCCCCCCCCTATTCGGATCGAGGCTATTGCAGCCTACGCTTTTTCATAGAAAGGCAGGTGTGTAGGTACTGCTGGGGTCCCTGCGTGAGCGTGGGATTCACCTGCCGTCTGTAGTGCCCGAGATTGACATGTGCCAGGGCCTCGGTGTCCCAGAGTTTGCCAAGGAAGCAGGCGTAAGACATATGATGTGGTTTAACATTAGTTGAATGAAATTTGGAAACTGGATGTACTCATCAAGTTTGCTGCTCATTTTGAAGAGCATGCTTCTAATTAACAGATTCATCTGTGGTAAATTAGAAGTAAGAATAGAAATTTGAAAATTGCACTTTCAATTGCATATTTGCATATTAGTGTTTATGCCTGCTATTTAAAGTGGGGTTGGCCATATCACTTCTATTTCGTTGTGCATCGACTACATCTCATTCAACAAAACACAGTTTGGTTGGTGGGATACAACATCCTTGTCTTCATGCATATACTTTGGGGTATTGCTCTTTGCTTGTGTATATTGGATTACCGATCCCTATGTTATTTACATTGTTTCAAAATATGCCAGGTTTATTCATCCATGGAGAAAGAAACATTGAGTTCAATTACCATCATCTTCTAATGGTCCTCTGGTATCTTCAGTCCACCCATTGACGCAGCATAGATGGAGATTGGCAGGTGTGCATATGATATCTGATTGTTATAATAATCAGATGCAGTTGCTGATATGGGAAGAGTTTAAAGCTAAGTTCCTCCTCTTAGGGTGGGATCGGGCTATTTGGCAGTTCTAGGTGACTTCAGTTCTCCCCCCAACAGCAGAAGTGGATGCCCCCCCCCCCCAACTTTGGGTAGTACATGAGCGTGTTAAAGCAGAGAAGTTGGTAAGCTCCATGTACAAGATCTTGCTTGCTGCTGACGTCTTGCCTCCTTCATCCAAGTGGCCCCTGGTCAT
>JAANSK020250384.1:0-35566 GCA_011763485.2 Isoetes engelmannii
CCAATTCTCCCAAAAGCTTCCAACATAATTCTCCTCTACAGATATTTTCTACATCTATTCTAGAATCCTAATAAAAAACAATTTTTTCCTATTCTTTATCAAAATATCTCTACTTTATATTACTAAGGTTTTATTTTTCCCATAATTAATTATACGTTGTAATTTATATTCTCTACCACTAGGGTTCGTTACACTAACTAAGTCATTGTGGCTTCAATTACAACATTATTTGCCATATTACTTTGTCGTGGGACTCCTCGCCTTATCTTCAAGATTACTGGCCTGCAAGTCACACTTTGTTAGCCATTTATTTAATGAATTAAAGTTGGTTGTAGGGAACCACCCATTTATCCTACGTGCAGTTTAACATGCATGTGCCTATTCCTATGCTATAGACGTACATGCCTATGGCTTTAAGCCGTTGGCTAGGGAACATGAACGACTGGATCCCATCCTCGCCCATGGCTACCTTCCAGACTTAATCTACGCGAAGGCGTATGCAGACATTCCTCTGCTGAATGCATGCAAGCGCCCTCGCTAATCATGGCTAAAGAACAAGACGATGTGATCTCATCATCACCACGATTACCTCACTGACTCCTCTACGCGAAGATGGATGCAGACATTCCATGCGGATAAATCAAAGCCAAATGCTGGAAATATTGCAGAGTGCTCTAAATCTACTGGCATGAGGAGCTAGATTGTAACAATCTTGGTGCAAGAGGCAACCAATAGATTTTTTTCGAGGCAAAAATTCTACTAGATTTGGTTGCAGTCGTGGCAGAGATCGTGGAGAGGTTTGAATGCACATAGTGTACTTGCGAAGTTTAAATACATACTTTTGCACAAGGTTGAAGATGTATATTTATAATGTATTTATCAAGCCAATTAGGCCCTCAGGCCTCTTAAGGCCAATTAAGCCCTCAGGCCAGTTAAGGTTTAGGGCTTAGTGCTGGAAGAAAGAACCCACATATGTGACGTGTACATATGCTGATATGTATATTTACAGCTGGCAGTCACCCTTTCCTCCTCTCTACTTCCTCTCATTCGATCTTTATCACCCTCCTTGGGTTTTAAGTCTAAAATAGCCTTTTAACGCCCTAGGGTGTTATGGAAGCCCGTAACACCCATAACACCCTAGGGATAACACTCATAAAACCTTCGGAGGAGGGTGATAAGGGCGATAACACCCTGGCCCTCGGGCGTTAATGAGAATAACATTCTCGAGCATTATGGAACACGCCCGAGGGCATTAACGCCCTCGAATGTTATTCCAATAATGCCCTTTGGCCGAGGCGTTATCTACACCTTCACTTCAATATAATTTCTAATACCATCTTCAATGACGGCATTCGGATTTTTATCAGCCAGATTAGTTGATTGTTATTGTCAGGCCTTCATGGTTAAGGTATCATTTCAATTGAACTGGACAGATCAACTAGCAGCCAGCATGTAGCTTACTTGTTATTATGTATTATATATTCATTGGAGGACCCTATAGTTTCAAGAGCGTGGTATCTACACGCATATTTGGGCTAATGAAAAAACTAGATTTTGCAACAAAACAGACATGGCAAAATATCGGACCAGTATTATGTAACATTTTATGTGGTTAAGTAGCATGTTGTGCATCAAAGTTATTTGCTGATGCTCTCGTGCGTTTGATTTCAAGAAGCTTCTTGGATATGGTCCAAGGGAAGCTTAGAAGGCGGGCATGTTGAGAATTCCAGTAGTCAGGATCATATGTTACAGTATACCAGGCTGAAGCCTTTGCATTTTGTTCAGCAGCTGATTGAGAACCATCACCAGTAAACCAGCTCTTTACTTGCATTTGAAGCTGTTGTAATGCAAACAAAATTCTCTCCTTTGTATCTTCTGATCTCTTCCCAACCCTGTCATTGTAGTGTTTGTTATGATGTTTTGATAACTTCAAGATGAAACCACTCATAATTTCTGCCTCATTTTCAATTCCATACTGTTCCATTATAGTTGTCAGCTTAGTATCATAGTGGCTTTTAAGTTGCAGTGCTTCGTCTATATAACTTTCAAATCCATCCACTCGCAAATCATTGTCATACACCATATCTACTGTCATAACTGAAAGCCTTCCCTCAACTTCCTTTATGGCTCTGAACAACTTGCCAATAACTGTATTGGAAGGATAGCTAAGCTTGTCTTCTTTCTCCATAAAATCGGGATATATGAAAGGCCGCAGATTAATTGGAATCGAGGCTGGAGTTCCCGTTTTGGGAAAATCCACAGCAACAGAGAAAAGCTCAGCAAGAAGTATACAGTTCTCATTCATAGCCTTATTAAATTCCTTGTCAGCATGCACCAAGTGGGCATTTGCAATCTGCCCTAGACCATCATTCAACATGTGGTTGACAAAAAATTCTTGAATCTCCTGGAAGCAGATAGAAATGCCGGTTAGAACTATGACATAGGACTTGCAAACAGTGAAAACGTTTTACTGAAATTTCATCAACCTGAGAAGTCACTGAATGATCCAGCACTACAGCCGGCGTTGCATCATAATTCATTGGAGCATATCCTGCTTTTGGAATAAGGTCTGCATCCCAACTTACAAAATAGATATCTCCATCTAAGTCACTGCCAGAGCATTCATTTGGATGTGGCCTGCAGTTATATGACTTTCATGTTAGAAAACTAAACAAAGGAAAGAGCTCAAACTACAATTCAGATGCAGAATTACGTTCTTTGAAACAAAGTACCAAGGTTCCCAGACAAAACAGGAGGTCCAGATCCAAAGCATCTCCTAGAATCCACAGGGTTACAGTACGAACTTTTGGATGTGGCTTGACAAAACATCGAGAGCAGCTTGATTTATTTCACTCTTATCCATTGCTAGCATTGTTAATGGTGATGAAACTGTTGACCGAAGTAACAATTAATGTCATTAAGGATAAAAAATGGTGGAAACTACCATAGCCTTTCTAGTGAGAGTTGTATGAATAAAATGTCGGATTATCTGAGAATATGTAGTCAAATATAAAACCAATTTTTTTCCTAACTTCAACCTCGTAAAACAAACAATAAAGCTTACAGAAGCTGGCTATAAAGCTTATATGAGGTAACTTGACTTTGCACACAGGGTTGTCAAAAACATTTATGACTTTAATCAACTGCATTAATAACTATACACAACAGAGTTTCAAATGTGTGCCTACCTGTCTCCTTTTTGAGGAAAGACAATGCAATCAACCATATGGCTTAATGCTGGCACATCAACAGCTTTCAATATTAGAATATCTCCAGGGTGAAGACAAGGGTTCTTGGCCACAATAACCTTTCCTTCTACTACAGTAGCTGTATCACGTTTGGTAACGCCCTTCCTAGATTGAGGCTTCCCGAGACCATCATCTAAAATATGGCAGGATCCTGGGGTGGGGGAAACTTGTATAAAGACTTCGCCATAATTGAGTGCTCCTATCTCATCTAAACAGCCCAGTAAGCATCGACCTTTTGGTACAAGAATTCGAGATTTTGTTCTTAACATCAAGAGCTGATAGGCTTTAAAAGCCTGTAGCAAACTATTTAGATAGGGTTCAGAGCGCGCAATGTATCCTGCTTGAATCATCTCTACAATAACTCTGTGTGTATCCCCTGAGCATCCTGCCTGTACGATTTCCATTGCCAATAAAGGATCTTCTAGAAGGTTATCGAGGTGTTCTACAGCCGCCTTCTGCATTTCCTCAAAAACATAATCTTCTATACCCAAAGTGGACAATAAAATAATTACCTGACGGTTTAAATAGCATGGAATATAGCGACACCAAAACAGCACATCTAGGCTAGTACGGTCTGATGTGAACTTGCGCATGCTGTCTCGTAAGGATAACTTTGCAAAGGATGTTGGATCTACTGCTACAACACCTTTATATCCCCCATACCGTATCTGAAAAGCTGATGGAACATGTTTTGTAATCCCACATTTCTCAGCAACCTGCATTGCAAAAGCTTTTGAAATCTTGCCAATACCATCTGAAAAGATGTATTCTTGATCACCGACAATTTTAATAATGTCTTTTATACAAGAGACTTCATTAGGAAATACATGTAGTGAGTGCATAGAGCTGGAAAAGCTCTGGCCCATGCGGGCAGCACACTTAGCTACATTCTTTATGTTCTGAAAATCACCCATCCAAGCTCGGATGCTTTCAGCAGTTGTCTCTCCACACTTTGCAAACATCCAGCATGAGTGCTCACGAAGCTGGCTATTGGAAAAAGCTAAAAACTCAAAGTGCTTATCCCCAACCTGAATGCCAGTCCTCAAGACTTCAAGAAAATGGTGGTAAACATCAGAAACCATGTCTTCTGCTGATGCCCCAATTGAGCCAGGGGTAGGAAGGGACAGTACAGTCGGTTGAAGTCTTTTCAAATCTTCATCAACAAACGAGACTCGGACAAAGTTATCATGCATGTTGGCATAATTCCTGGTAACACGATTTGATAAATCAACTTCTGGTTGCATACAATAAACCTTACTTGGTGTTACCAGTATGCGATTGACAAGCATATAGCCATCTACCAATGTGATAGGCGGCGAGCATTCATGAGAAGGGATCATTTCCTGAATAGTGGTGAGTGGATCAAAGCACGTGCTCTGGAGCCTAGACAGGTTTTGCAGCAGAGAAACTGCTAGATCAGGTTTTAATGTACTGAGAAAATTATAGAACCTATCTGTCAGGCCAGATGGATTGAGGTTTCCCCATTGTACAAGATGGTTTACAGTAAATATAAGCCTTGTTGAAAAATCAAACGAGGGAACTTTTAGAATAGGCACAACTGCCTGCGTAGAGGCATAATGAGATGCCTCCTCTACCAATAGTCTATTTGAAACAAACGATTCAGATTCTCTATGAAAATTGGTCAATGCATCCAACGTTTTCTTATATTCAGCAGAATCTTTACTGTGGAAGCCAAGACAGTATACAAGAGATTGTCCAATACTTTTAAATGACGTAAAATCTGTTGTGCGTGTCCATTGTCCTGGGTCAACTTTGTAATATCTATAGTTATCAGGATACTCCATAAACCCATTCAAGCATTCTCCTGCCTTCTCAAGCAAGGATGACATGAGCTGAAGCATCCGGTCATTTCTCTTCAGTTCAGAGATTCTTTTGTAGATATGAGGTGGATTATACACCTGAATAAGATGAAGTTACAGATGAACAAACGTAGGCTTTTAACATCTAAAAGCTTCACATTCCTACTTTATAGTGCATGTTCACAAAGAAAAAAAAGAGGTCAAGAAGGAAAGCATCTCATACCTTAGTCCATCTGAAAATATAATTAGGCAGAGACTAGAACTTTGAATTGTTATAGAAGGTGCAAAATTTGGCACAAACCTTTAGTAAAACAGCACTTGAATCTTCTTTGGCTATAACAGTCTCGCAAGCGCTCAGGATATCTCCAGATTTGAACTCCATTTTGTATTCAGAACCAGATACAGGTTCTCTCAACAGAATGCTAACGTCAGAGGTTTGGCAATCAACTTCAAGTACAACATTACCGGAAGCCCGCCATAACTGATGAAAGCACTCCTCGCTTTTCAAATTACCCAAAAGCAAATCAACATTCTCTACTCGTACAATTTGTTTTGGAGGGGGGAGAATGAGTCTCAAAGAACGATCTGCCCGTAGTCTATGCCCATCAAAAATAAGATCATTTTTTTCTGCTAATGCTAGCGCCCGCGCAGCTTGATCCTCTGTCTCAAACTGGACATATCCAAACCCTTTAGACTTCCAGTTATGATGCTCTGTAACAACATTACATGCCCAAACAGAACCTTTGCCGACCTTGGACTCCAAAAACTCAACCAGCTCCTTAGCATTGGCTGTAAAGGGGATACTCGAGAGGCGGATGACGGAGTTAGCCATGGGTTTTAGCTATCCTAAAACCTCAGAATGAACATGAGTGGTTGATATCGGGAGTCCATGTACGTGAGGTATGTAGTAGATAGAGCTTACTTTCATTTGTTTGTAGCCATGGTCACAAGTTGTCCAATGACGAAATAAAAAAGTGGTAGGTATGGAAATGAACTAGTGGTTAGAGTTTTTAGTTACCTAGTAGTTAGGACTTCGAGTTGGAATGTCTTGCACTAGGTTGCCATGGGATAGGAGAAATGGGTGACTGTAGGTCTCCTCATGTGTTGGTGGTAGTCTAGTAATTAGGCATTCTAGTTGCGGTGTAAGGTTCAGAGCCCACTGGTTACCCTATGATGAAGTGGGTGTTGAGTGCAAGACTCATCAGTGTCGTACCATCAGATGAAGTGGGTGAGTGCAAGTCTCATCAGTGTCGTACCATGAAATGAAGTGGGGGAGTGCAAGTCTCTCAGTAGTCATATGGACAAGGAACTGTCATTAAGTCTTAAAGGATTTTGTTAAAGTAGCGTCAGTGGTGGTCTAGTGGTTTAGGCCTTCGAGGAACATTATTAAAGATGTTACAACCATACAAACATCAGACATGAATATATGAATGGCGTAAGAGAACAAGACACTGGCACATCTAGCGTTGAACCGGAATGTCAAACCCCATGCTGAAGGGCCCTTCCTATATCAACAAGGGAGCCAGATCCAGAACTTTCTAGAAGAATGTTCCTGGAACTTTCTGGACTCTAATGAATATTTCAGAACATTCTACGACGGCGACGAGTTGACGGAGCTAGAGCTGGAGTACTTAGACTCAGCTTATCCAGGTAACGCCAGTGGAACTCAAAAACTTTACTAGGAGCATTAAACATATTATTTGTAGGTTTCTAGGTGCGATCACTTAGATTCCCAATCAATGAAGTAGTACAGACATCGTCGAAAGAACTTAGAATCCTTAGAATCCAAAATATTTCAAACCTTGAATTGTTCATAATCATCAATGTCAATTGGAGGCGGTTGAAACACACCCCAACCCCTATACATAAAGTAAACCAGTATAAAGGTAGAACGTGTGCCCAAGCCATGAAAATATCCAAAGAAACACACATAAGCTAGAGAGAGAAGAGGGTTAGACCATCTTAACTTCAGAGTATGCACAGTTAGATACTACCTTATGAAGGAAGTTTGAATACTAACTCTTAGGGCCTTTCCTAAGGCAAGAGTGGATGGCCAGTTAGATGCAATAACGCCAGGGTTCCACTTCCATCTGCCCCCCTCCCAAGCCTTGCGAATATAGGATCAACTACGAACGCTAGATGAGGGATCTAGAGTTAGGGACTATAGCACCCGTAGAAGGCCCATAATACTACCTCCAAGTCGCACGTCTCGACGATCTAACTATATATGGAGTCTAGAAATACTTTGTTATATGTAGGTTTGGACCGGGACACACTGGACCCGAACCAACCTGGGGACTCAGTGAGTAAATCTAGGTTCCGAACTCAGAGCGTATCCCGATTCTAAACTCTTATGAAGCAAGTCTTAGCTCCAAACTCCAGCTCACCAGAGGAACTCTAACCCCTTGTCCCTTCCGAACATTGCCAACTAGCGAGAGGAGCTCGTCGGTTCTAGCTGGATTAGAGCCGCACAGGAGGCTGCTACACAACTTGTGGCAATCCCTCTATTGGTCCGTAAAGATCACAATTGGGCTTGACTTGGGAACCGAAATAGGTTGATGACCTCTAAAACAAGAAGCATACTAACAAATGTAAAGTAATCCTTTGGCCAAGGTTCTAACTACGGGGTCCTTTCCATGAGATGCATAATAGAGCTCTAAGAGTTCCATCATACATCTTGATCATCCATCCAAAGAGGACATACATCTAGAACATTCATCTAGTCTTAAGACTTCATTCCAACTAACCCACAAACGGACTAAGCTAATAAAGCGCAAATGGGATTATGCACTAACCTAAAGGTGTCCATGCTTCAAGCATGAGCTGCTGTAATGAAGGGCAAGCTGGTGGATCGGAGTGAGCATGCTAGCTAGCAGGTAAAAGCATGTTAGGGTGTGCACAAAAAAATAACATTTAGGAACCACAAAAGTACCCGAAAAAGTAGCAGCATTGGTTTCTGGATACCTGTGTAATATCCTAATAAAAGGTACATTCGAGAATTGCTGCATTTATTTTGGCCTATGATAGCATTATCTTTATCTTGAATTTGAATATTAACATGTCCTTGACTTTTATTTTGGATTTTGTATTATTTTTAATTACAAGAAAAATAAAAAAAGTACCCAATTTTGAAGTACCTAATATAGGCATTTTTGCATAGTGGCACATCCTAATATACTTTCACCCCGGTGCCATCATAAGGAGAGACTGGTCAAAGGCGTGAAAGATATACTAAAAGGTATATATAGTGGTTTACGCCTTTTATATATGTACACGTATAAAATTGTGTAAAGCATATAAGGCGGTCTAGCATACATTTAGATGTGTATATGGACTATCCTATGGCATCTATGGCGGCTCGGGGAGCATGTCCATTTCCCACATCACCTTATGTAGCATCTATATCGGTTCATAGGGCGGAAGCAGTGACGTAACATCCTATGTTGTATGTATAATGTGTACAACTGCGAGGAGTATTACACTCTTTCGCTCTTAAAGAAGGCGGATGTCGTTCTTGATGTCATTGCCATTAACCTAACAACATTAACTAGCTACACAATTTTAAATAATATCTCATCCTTTAGAAAACTTGGTCCAATATTTCACAAGGTCTCAAGGTAGCTATGACATACCTTTAATAAAAAAAAATATATTGACTAGATTGTGTGTTGCTTTGGGTTAGGGATTCGGAAGGACAGGCAGTTCCTCTCCAAATCGGTGTCCTTCACTTGCAAATTCTTTGCTTTATTAAGTGACTTTAAAAAGATGGACTATTTGTCTTTGCTTGTCTAAATTCAAGTTCGAATGCCCTGTCTTTCTCTTCTTTTGCTTCTGACATCTCCATCCTTCTGGAATTCTCGTCCTTCTTGGAGTTGTTTTTCTCTTTCTCTCACGGCTACCTTTCCATCCCTTCTGCTCAAGATCTGCAATTGATCCGCTTAGATTTTTTTTCTTCCCTCGCTTGATTTGGTGTTCTCTAATCATTTCATGGCCTTCTATTTAATCCTAGCTCTTGTACTCTCTTTTTCATCATCTATGAATAATTACTATGAAATTTAAATTAGCATAGAAAACCACTACAATAGACACTAATGTGATTAACCATCACCATACTCATAATGATGTTGAAAAACTCATACAACAAACCACTATCAATTCAATAAATTGTGATATTTCAAGAAACCATCATGAATGACCACTATTGCATTAAAAACCAGTGCCAAAAACCATTACCAGTTCTAACAAACCATGCTCCAAGAAAAAACCAACATGAATAACTATGTACGAATTATAAAAACCACAATAATATGTGGTTTTTATTAAGGATGAAAAAATTCATATAAAAAACCATGTCAATAGTGGTTTGTCAGTGGTAAATTTTCACGGTTAATTTTTTGGGTGCCTTGTGATGGAGTCTAGAAATACTTTGGTATCTGTAGGTTCGGACCGAGACACACCAGCTCCGAACCAACCTGGGGACTGAGTGAGTGAATCTGGGTTCCGAACTCAGAGCGAATCCCGATCCTGAACTCTTACGAAGCAAGTCTTAGCTCCAAACTCCAGCTCACCAAGGGGACTCTAACCCCCTGCCCCTTCTGAACATTCCCAACTAGCGAGAGGAGCTCGTCGGTTCTAGCTGGATTAGACCCTCACAAGAGGCTGCTACACAGCTTGTGGCAATCCCTCTATTGGTCCGTAAAGATCATAGTTGGGTTTGGCTTGGGAACCGAAATGGGTTCATGACCTCTAAAACAAGAAGCATACTAACAAATGCAAAGTAATCCTTTGGCCAAGGTTCTAACTACGGGGTTCCATGAGATGCATGAATAGAACTCTAAGAGTACCATCATTAGAGTACCATCATACATCTAGATAATCCATCCAAAGAGAACATACATCTAGAACATCCATCTAGTCTTAAGACTTTATTCCAACTAACCCACAAACGAGCTAAGCTAATAAAGCGCAAATGGGATTACACACTAACCTAAAGGTGTCCATGCTTCAAGCATGAGCTGCTATAATGAAGGGCAAGCTGCCGGAGTGAGCGTGGTACCTGGCGGGTAAAAGCTTGTTAGGGTGTGCCCAAAAAAGTATCATTTAGGAACCACAAAAGTATCCATTGCTGCATTTATTTTGGCCTATGAAGCATTATCTTTATCTTGAATTTGGATATTAACATGTTTTTGACTTTTATTTTGGATTTTTTATTATTTTTAAAATGACAAGGAAAAAAAATTATCCAATTTTGAAGTAGCTAATATAGACACTTTTGCATGTTCCAAAAGTGGCACATCCTAATATACTTTCACCCTGGTGCCATCATAAGGAGAGACTGGTCAAAGGCGTGAAAGATTTACCAAAAGGTATTTATAGGGGCTTACGCCTTTTATATGTGTACACGTATAAAGCATATAAGGCAGTCTAGCATACATAGATGTGTATATGGACTATCCTATGGTATCTATGGTGCCACGGGGAGCATGTCCATTTCCCACATCACGTTATGTAGTATCCATATTGGTTCATAGGGCAGAAGTAGTGACATAACATCCTATGTTGTGTGTATACTGTGTAAAACTGCGAGAAGTATTACACTCTTTCACCCTTAAAGAAGGCGGATGTCGTCCTTGATGTCGTTGCCATTAACCTAACAACATTAACTAGTGACACAATTCTACATAATATCTCATCCTTTAGAAAACTTGGTCCAATATTTCACAAGGTCTCAAGGTACAGATATGACATACCTTTAATAAAAAATATACTGACTAGATTGTGTGCTGCTTTGGGTTAGGGATTCAGAAGGAGAGGTAGTTCCTCTCCAAAACGGTTTCCTTCACTTGCAAATATTCTTTGCTTTATTAAGTGACTTTAAAAAGATGGACTCTTTGTCTTTGATTGCCTAAATTCAGGTTCGAATGCCATGTCTTTCTCTTCTTTTGCTTCTGACACCTCCATCCTTCTGGAAAAGATCATTCTCGTCCTTCTTGGGGTTGTTTTTCTCTTTCTCTCACGGCTACCTTTCCTTCCCTTCTACTCAAGATATGCAATGGATCCGCTTAGATTTTTTTCTTCCCTCGCTGGATTTGGTCTTCTCTAATCATTTCATGGCCTTCTATTTAATCCCATCTCTTGTACTCTCTTTCTCATCATCTTTCTCTTTTTTATGGATAATTATTTTTTATCTAATTTGGATGTGATCTGTGCAAGTCCTGCTCTGTATCCCCCTTAATACGTGGTCACTCCTCCTTCTTCTTCCTAGGAGCTCAGTAAATATTGTGTGATTATCTTTGCTACAAACAAAATATGCTGTGGTTGGATCGAGGGTCAGTCTTCTGAGCTGTTGTGTATGCTAGTTGACGAGCATATTTTTCCTGATATATATTTCTCAGGTGCTCAGTCTTTCCTCTATCTGGACCAGCAGGCCACTGCCACAGAATTTAAGATTGCCCATCTTGGTGAAGGTAGGCTAGTTATATCTCTGTTCTCTGTTTATTGTCATCCTCTGGGTGAAATGATCACTGTGGAACTCTATTGAGTATAATGTTTTATTTGAATGGATGCTCATATCTCCATCCCTAATAGTTCTAGTCCTCATTTGTTCAAATTTGTATGAGGAAAAGCCCCTCTTACGCTTGATTCTGAAGGGGAAAGCAGACCGACGCACGGAGCGCGGAGGTTTGCTTGACCCTCCGGAATCAAGCTCAGAGATGCTTTGCTCTAATGTAAAGGAAGGTTAGAACAAATTCAGAAGGGAAAATTTAGCAGAATCGGGTGTAGAAACAACAGTTTCAATATGGAAGTTGCTCTAAGGGCCTTGCCCACCATAGAGAGATGGAAATGATGTATAATAAAGTACTGGATAGAGTTGGCAAATTGCAAGGATCCTATAGCTACTTCAAGTGCCAGTGGTTAGAAGAGGAAGGCTCAGCTCCCGCAGATAATAGTGGGGTCCATATTCTTGTCAACTAAAGAGCCATATGCCCCGCAGCTCTTTGGTGTGTGGAAACTGGTATGCCCACCCTATAGTACCTGCCTCTGCGAAGGAGATGGTGATATTGCCCTATAGTATCCACATGTGGGGAGGAAGAGCAGGTAATTCCAATAGTACACACACCTCTGCTTCAGTGGGCAAGCATGTTATGTTCTTTCTATATGTCCCATTAATGTATATTTTACTATTCTGTTAATAATATTATACACTTATCTTTAAAAAAAAGAACATTGATTTTCAGGTCATCAAATTTTACAGGATGGAGAATTGTTTGAATGAAGCTGAGGGAGGTTGCTAGGATTTCATCCTAGTAGGTCATGCTAAAGCTCACCCTTAAGATGTGCCAGAATCTGGAGCGCTGAAGAACACTCCATCATCGGACTTTGTAGAAAAGGATCAAACAAATGTCTAGGAATCTAACCAAGAAGTGGGATCAAGTTCAAGGGTTTCAATCTTCTGCACCTCGTCCAAATTTGTAGAGCTTGGGCAGGTCTTTTTCTTTTTTAAATGGTTAGTGGGGATCTGCCTCACTTTTCTTGCAATGATCTCGTGAGAACGACATTACAAGAAGTAATTATTGGCAATTAAACATACTTTATTTAAAAGCATAATCCATATGTTGAGGCGTGGGGGAGTAAAAGTCCACCTACTAATAGTAGTTCTTTTCGTACTTCTAAAGTCATCAATCATCAATGATAGGCATTTGAAGTGTCTACAATCCATGGTTTCACACTCATTGATTCCATGGCTGGGCATTGTGATGTAAGGAGAGTGACTAGTTGGATTGGTTCTATTCTGTGTATTGTGAAGCAGTTGGAAAATGGTTTTTCTCTATGTGTCGTTTTCTGCTGAAGATGATAGCGTGACCAAGCCAACCGCCAAGCATAGAAGCAACAGAGGGTTCATTCTGACTTTTTTTGGCATTACATTCCTAGTTCCAACAGATCCATCAAGAATTTATGGAAGCTCCATGTTGGTTTCAAATTTAAAGATTATTGCCGAATCTAATGGATCATGTTCTTTTCAAGAGCTTTGCTAATGGACGTGGTTCATATGCGGCACACTCTATGCAATATGTTGCATGTATTTGTATATGAGGAGTGGCAATTATATTGCACGCATGAGTTCGCATTGTTGAACTATTCAGACCTACACAACTATTTCTCTTCATGCCCATCTCTTCTAGCATATGTTTTCTATTCCTAACCAATAGCTGACCCATTGGGCAATTTTATAATGTCGCTATGAATGATAAGTTTTAAAGTGCTATGTATTTATATCATCCTCCAATAGTTTTATCTTTATCATAACCTCGACTATTAACATGTTCATGGCTTTTATTTTTGAATTTTTAAGTTAGTTTTGATGAAGAGAACAAGGAAAAAATACTAATTTCTGAGGTACCTAAGGTAGGTATTTTGGCAGAATATAAAAGTGGATACCCATAGCATGTCATTACCAAGGAGGAAAGATCCAATCCCCAAAAATATGAATTTGTCTCAGACATGGGGGTTTGAAATAGCTTCCTGGATATTGAATTATCTCGAGAAGCAAGAGAACATGGGTGGGTTGGTGATTTGATGCAAAGGAAGTAGCAAAGACT
Organism: Isoetes engelmannii; assembly: GCA_011763485.2. NCBI lineage: Eukaryota > Viridiplantae > Streptophyta > Lycopodiopsida > Isoetales > Isoetaceae > Isoetes > Isoetes engelmannii. The sequence goes on from JAANSK020250384.1 coordinate 13,669, forward strand.
TGGTAGCATACGGTCCTTCGACTGGGCAACATAACTCATAGTTGATTCGACCATGGAAGGCTTTCAAGCGGTCCTGTAGTTTGAAATTGAAGGCCCACTATCATACATGTGAACAATAGAAGGAGGTATCACCAGACGTTTTGGAGCTTGTTCCTGCTCGTATAGCTAATTCATCAGACGTTGGTAGATGAGAAGAATCTGCAGCATGCAAGTGGTCTTAAATTTATTGTATAAGGAAGGAAGGAAGGAAGGAAGGAAGGAAGGAAGGAAGTATATTTTAACGTCCACGGAGGCCAGAGGCCTATGAGACGGCACAGTACAAGGGGGGGACCGAAGTCCTTAACCAGAACAAGAACCGAAGTCCTTACAAACAAACAAGCTAAACAAAGTAAATGGACCGAAGCAACAAGCAGTCTCTTTGAGTTTTGTGATTGGCATGCTACTGGAGTTGGAGATACATGGCAGATAGAAATTGTTTATGATGGTTCTAAGTATATTGTAATTAGATTCATGTGGCGTCCAAAGAGCACGTTTGCATGTCGAGGCTTTCTTGCAGTCTTATTATTGCTAGATGACCCTCGTACAATATTCATTTTCAAGAATGTTTCAAGAATGGGGGTAAATGAGATTCTAGTCAAATCTTTCTAAATGAAATTGTTATCGAAGTAAATGTGGTTTCAAGTTCTTATGGCATGCGAACAAAGAAGAAATAGGTAGTCTTTTCATGCAGAGTATTCTCTTGTTTCAAGGTGGTGTGATATTCCACTAATGTTTTTTATTCGCTGGCAAATAATATCCATGTATTTAATTCCTGATGACCATGAAAATCATTTAGGCTAAGGGCCCCTTAACTATGTTTAAACAAGATAACATGCTGAGCTAATGTAATGTTCGGGGGAAGCGATTATAGCCTATTATAGGCCTATATTAGTTCCAATAACTTCCCCTCATGCTATTATAGGCCTATATTATTTCCAATAACTCCCCCTCATGCTATTATAGGCCTATATTATTTCCAATAACTTCCCCTGTCACCTATTGTCCTATCTCCCAATCATGTCACCTATTGTCCTATCCCCCAATCATGCAACGTGGCTGCTGTTGAATGACCCAATACGTAACGTAATGGGCCTATTACAAGAGGCTCGAAGCTTGCTCATACAACGTGGCTGATGTCCATAATTGAATGACCCAATACGCTACGTAATGGGCCTATTACAAGAGGCTAGAAGCTCGCTTGTCCTAACAAGCTCGCCAGCCCCCTAACAAGCTCGCCAGCCCCTTGCCTCCTCTAATAGCCTCTCTAGGCACATTACCTCTTACAAAAGCTTATTGGCGATTATAGTTTGGATATTAATTTCCAATTTGTGGTGTACTATGGTCTTGATCATCTAACTCAACATCATAAGTGGTGGCAACTTTGGGCTGCCCAATCACAAATTGGTGAATTGTGACCAAATTTATTAAAAGTAGATCTCTAAAATGCCATTCAGGACATCCTCTTTCATTTATTTCTGTTTGGTGCTTTCTTTTTCTAGTTCGCTGATAAGCAGCAGTATAATATATTGTTACTTCATTGAAAGATGCAAGGGTGAAAGGATGGGCGCCCCATTCTTTTGATGAATTTTTTAATTGCACCATTTACTTTGTTGACTTACAAGATCTCTAATAGTAGATCTCTAATAGTTGTTAACTTATGTAGCTTGATTCTTAAAGAGACGCTGCTATAAAAAGAAATACAAAAATACCCTTCGCATCTACATTCAGATGCTTTTCAGTTTTGCTGTCAAAAAAATTAGGAATTTGGTTAAGTTCACTCATCTTTTGCAAGAGAAGTTGTAGCAATTAAGTAGATGATCTAAACTATATATTGGTAGAGATCATTAGCCATAGCAGCAGGAACCATCCAATGTCTAATCACGAGGCCTAGAACGGCATACGATCAAATGCTTTTGAATTTAAATTTAAACCAAAGAAAACTCAAATCTTACACTTTATCTTCCTTTCCTCAACTTTCTTGAATGCGGTTACCCTTTCAAGCACTTCTATAGCTTTGACTTGCACTGAGATTATGTTAGGCGGCTGCAACCTGACACAGCTCATTCGCATTTGATCGCACGATAAATGTGCCGCACAAAAAGCAAAGAGGCCCGGTAACCAATTGCACCAAGCATCAGAAAGAACCCATAACATACACATCCCATGTAGCCAAAAAAGAAGGATGTCTGCATCAGTCCAGTCATATCAGATCTTGCATAGTAATAGTAGAAGCAATAACCATAGATGAATAAGCCAGTAGAGCCACCACAGAACACGGATCTGGAATGAGGTAAGTGTCAGAGACAAAACTTTGAAAGTAACTAGTAAAATCAAGACTTCCACAGTACCTCCACCACCATTCATGGTCCTCAACGGCAAGTTGAAAATAGGTCAGGGAGATGGTGATAAATGCAGTCACAATTATGAGTATTATAAAGACTACAAAAAGGATGCTGTATATAGTGTATATCTTATGGCCCCAAACGCTTGCAAAAATGTAGTAAAGCTCGATGTATATAGCACTGAAAGGAAGAAAACCCGCCATGCACATCTGAAATTTTTATTTTTAAGGAAACAAAAAATTATCATTAATATTTTAGGTAATAATTTACTTGCCATATATTTAATGACATCTTAAAAAAAAGACAAAAATAAAGACTTGGTTGAAATTGCTTTCAATTCTATCAAAATACTACTCATTGTGACATGTTAACTAAGTATTCAAGAACATAATTTAAGTCAGAAATGTCTATCGCTCTTTTAAATTCATAAAATCGTTGTGGTACATAAGCATCACCAGAACTATATGGCCAATCAAACTAAAAATTGGAATGCAAAGAAGAAATGCACCTCCCAATATAAATTTATCTTTTCTAGAACGACATATTACAACTAGACAATTTTATAAATTCCATGGAAAGATACTTGGAACCTACAAGCTATGTGCAGAAATGCATGAGATTGGCCGAACACAATACCTGAGGAACAGTATTTCGATACCACGGTAATGCAGGAATTTCACGAGGATACTTGTTAGTTCGGCAAGGAGCATAAAACTCTGTCTTGTTGTTTTTACCAATAAGACCACCGAGGACCTGCAAAAATACAGGAGTTACTACCTAGGAAGTTATAACAAGCAAGAACGCAAAACAAAAAGCTCTTATAGACTATATTCCAATATTAGATTCTAAACTTTTTTACTTTCTAGCTTCAACAGTATACGTGGCATATTACGTGTCTCATCATGATACAATCAAGTAGCTCATAAAACTAGATGTACTCTAGAGATGTCACAAATTGATATACATAATTCTGCATTGAATTCGCCAGAAGTAACTTACTGTGAGGGGGAAAGTGACAAGAGCCCATATTACTGCAATGATGAGAATTGTCCCAAATGGTAATGCAGCTGTAGACCGGTAACCAATAGCAACGCTGTTGTTGAAGCAGAAAACAAGGAACAGCGGGCCACAAAATAAGGATGCAGTCAAGAGGAGATTCCGGACCTGTCAAATTATTGTACAAAACCATTCAAATGAGAATAAGAGAGAGGAAAAAGGAGGAGATGGAGCAGGCAAATGGGTAAGTAGACTTGTCACTTTCTTTGTGACTTGCAGTTTAGAAAGTCCATTGTATTAGTTGTAACTTAACCAATATAAAGCAAAACTGGAATACATGGTTTAAAATACTTGGCTCATACATGTAAATGCTGCACCAAATAGGACATTAAAAAGAGATGGAACCGAATACAAAACACATACCCAACTTTCACCACCCATTTGCTTATACAAATGTGCAGAAACATATCCAGATATTCCAGCTGTGAGGGCATAGATAACAAGACATGCAGTGTTGAGCGCTCCTCGATTATAAGGATAAAATACGCCAACCAGTGACAAGCCAAATATGCACAATACAAGAACAAGTAGCTGTGTGCCACTCCCAACAATTGCTGCAAACACACTGGAAAGCAGCACACTGTGAAGAATAGAATAACATTTGACAAATCCAGATACTTAACAAGTTTGAAATTTACTTTGGATGAGATGGGAAGCGGAAAACATCCCCATGAATGTACTTCCAGCCTGTCTCATCAGGATCTTCTTCATCTTCCTTTGAGTATCTAAACAGAAACCAAAATCCATAAAACATGTTAGTGGTTTGTCCTAGAGTGAAGGTTTTATAAAGCAGATAAGCACTCCAAAATAAAGCTACAATGCATATAGATATAATGCATCTTAGCAATCCACTAGCTGTAAACCCTACCTACAGACCATAATGGAATAACATAATAGGATAATAAGAATAGCTATGTTTGTAAGAGTAACTTAAACAAAGTAACCTACCTGCTACACCTGTGTGTAAGAACTTGTCAAACAGAAGTTACTTTACTTTCACACACACACACAGGACAAGTACTTTTTGAATTCACTTATTCTGAAACAAGAAAGTTGCTGTAAGATATCTTACTTCACAAAGTCATTTTTAAGCACCCGCATGAGAATTGTAGCAAGAAATCCAGTCAATAACAAGACAGTTACACATGAGTTGATGATGGAAAACCAGTGAATTTCCAGGTGTTGTGGGAGGAAGGAATATCGCTGGTATTTCTCCATTCGGCGACTGAATATCTGATCAGTTGTCTTCCATTTCACAGAATATGTGAAGTCAACTGTGACTGGTTCATCATCTGTGATGTCAATAACTTTGGAAGAATCAGTCGAGACACTAATTTCTATAACTTGATCGCCATTATATGATACGTCAAAATGAACATGTGTAAAGAGTTGATAGTGGTCTTCTTTATCCCCTGGTTCTACTTTGCCAATAAATCCCCATAATGGAAGATCATCAAAAAACATCTGCATCAGATTTTACTTATAAAAATCAGTAAATAAAGCTCACCATTTCCCCACATGCATTTGAGGTTTGATGATTGGCGCAAACATGAGGATGGACCTCTTACCTGAAAGTAGTAATCTTGCTGCACAGCTTTACGAAACTGCCTTTTCTGTTCAGGCTCGAGTTTTGTACTACATAGCTTTTCCAAATCCTTGTCCATCTTAAAACTAAGATTGAACAGGGTTGTTACCATACGATCTCCTTCTAAAACTTCCCCTAGATCTTCAGTTTTATGCTTCACATTTTCAGGCACACAGAATGGAAGGTCATAATACTGGTAAGTTTCACTGCATAAGACATCACAGCGAGGTCAGCTGAATGGCATACATCTACAGACATTTCACCTCTATGATGCTAAGCCCAATTAAGAGATTCAGGTCATCATTGTCTGGAAAAACTTGTTATGGTAGTCCGATACAGTTTCTCCAGGAAGTTAATATATATGACAGTATATATATGGATATCAAACAGTATGTTGTGTGAGATTCACGTTCACAAAAGTATGCAAATGATAAGACTTAAGCATGCTGATTTTGACTATTAAAATCTAGGAATTACAATAATAAAGATAAAACAGTGATCTAACTTGAGGTGTGCACTCAACGCACCATCAAGGTGTAAAAGCGCTTCCGCACTCTAGAGGAAGTAGTCTACTCCAATAACCAATATAACATAATCTGAAGGTAATCTCTAATCCATTGTGAATGCATGCAGATGCATTGCTTTATGGATACCTAATGTATGTAATTGCGTGGTAAGAATTATGAAGACATTGGAAAAATGATCCGACAGTGTCTAGAAATGCGATCTAGGCAAAAATACAAAAAAAATGAACAAATAGCGTTTTCTCTCCTATCAGATCCAAGATAAAAAAAATGTAGTATGCCTTTACCTTGGATTATGAAAAGGTCCCACTTTGTTGGCATACAGTGGCACCCTGTCACCGTCTCCATATTTGTGATCACTTGAACTAAGCAATCTACGAAATGCTGAGCTTCCATCTCCAAAGTCCCTTCTTCCAGCTACCACTTTCAACAGCACAATGAGAACACACAACACCTCTCGATATCTGATTCTGGCCATTCTGATTTTGACTCAGATCCACGCCACTATCAAAGATCTAGACAGATCTGAAAAGAACCGAGATTAGTTTATAAAACCAGTCCAGAAAAAGCCTGTCCAAGAACAAAGAAACAGACCTTCGATGGAGAACAATTTTTGTAGAAACAAGCAAAATCGCCGGATCTAAAAACAGGAAGAAGGGACCTTCAAAAAGACATTCTTTCATGGAGGCATGGACTGGAATTTGCGGCAGAATACGGTGGCTACATTACCCTGGGACTAGTGAGGAAGCTCGAGGGAGAGACTTTGTGCCTGTACTTGTTAACGTCTCCATCTAAAGCAGCCCTAGTCCCTGCAAAATAGGAAAAGTCCATGTGATATCTTTTCTAATGTCAATCATATATATATTTGGGCATTCATATTTTACCGATTTGTAAAAAAGAAATTTGTTAAATTTACACCATTTTTTGGATCGTGTAAAAATAATATTACGTACTAGGTAATTGATGGGCAGCGGGGTTTTATACAACATAATTTCAACAAAGTTTTTACACCATATAACGGCAAGGTGCAAGGCTCACTGCTCGTCGCCTTGCACCTCGTCCATATATTGCGTAAAAGCCCACATGTTTTTTGCCTAATACGAATGCATGGTCAATTGAACGGGGACACAAAGTCTAAAATGACCAATAGTGGACCACTTTAGTATTTTCTCTTTAGAAATCTAGACAACAATCTATTTCTGCTAAGAAGATTAAACCATTAAAAGTACCCTCTGAAAACTAATACCATAACTTTTTTCAAGGAAAAAGAATTTATTTTTCCTGGTCGACAAATTGCATAAAGTCGTCCTCCTAAAAGTTCCATGGAATCGTAAACTTGCCAAAAAAAGATTGGGAATTGCATGAGACCCACTTTAATGTAATGCGTTTTTTTTAGATATTTACCTCAACTACATCATCTGCTTCCCCTTCAGGCTCAGCTGAAATTTCCCTTGCAACATTTAGTGCAGCAGACCTTTGACCACCTCTATCCCTTCCAAATCTTCCTCTTCCTCCGCTAACACTTCCTCCTCGAGAATATCCACCTCTGCCTTCATCATTTTTGGATCTGTTCTTTACACTAGAATATGTTGCAGCCACATGATCAAATCCTTCACAATTATAACACCTTATCTATTTTTTAGACTTGAGACAGCCTGCTTTGAGATGGCCATAGCCACTGCAGCTACAGCAGAGGTCTATTCTTCCCATGTTTGGGCCTTCAGATCGTCCCTTTCCTGCAAACAATACTTCAGTTTGTTCTTCTTTATTTCCTACTACCTTCTTCTATTTAAGCTTCATATGTATCGTACGCTCAGCTTCATCTCTATTCTTAGCTGCATTTCTAACAAGAGTAGACAAGTACCCATAGTTAGAAAAGGCCCTGCAAATAGACAAGATCTGATAGTCTAATGTTACAAGAACTCTTGCTCCTTCCAAATCAGTCACGTGTTATCAAACTTCTGGAAAAATTTAGTTACACTGTCTTTATCATGATATTAAATCTCCTGAGCTCCCTGTCCAAAGCCCTCATACCTGCCTCCTTCACTGCGAACTATCTTTCTCGACTTGAAGGTCGAGAAAGCCCGTCAGACCTACCTTTCTCACTCCGAGCTGCCTTTCTCGACTCGCGGATCAAGAAAGTCCCTCATAACTCCACCCCCCCCCCTCCCGGTCCCTTTTTTTTTTTTTTCCTTCTGGAGTTGCCGATCTAACCAGCTAGTTTTGAAATGGCCATTAGAACTGGTTTCTATTTATATCTCTTGTCTGTAGCATCATTTGAGTAACTTCATTTTGTCTTTTGCATGCTCGGGAGCAATGGAAAGACCCATTCGTTAAAGAATGAAGGCGAGAAGAGGGCGGTGACATTGGTTGGACAAGCTTGGAATAGGTCGGGGAGTGCTCTACGCGTTCTTCCTATTAGGTGGTCCATGTGTGAAGAGGATGCACAGTTGTGACAGAAAGGCCTCCATGGTCTCTTTGCCCATTGTAAAATAAATTGTAAAGATATTACGTATGAAAAAAAAATTCATTGAATAATTGTTACGTTTGTCAGTGGCGGAGCACTGGGCGATGTCGGTGGCGGAAGAACAGGGAGAGACAGCAGGGTTTGTGTTGGCAGGCAGAATCGCTCACGGCGTGTTCACGGCTAATCAGATCTTGTTTGCTAACTAGTCTAACAGGGATTCAGCAGTAACTTTGGTCGGAATATAGGGGTTTTTTTGCATCCGAAATTGGGGCTTTTGCTGCCAGGGCCATTTTTCTGTTGAATAATCTCAAATCTGGAATTGATGACGAACAAGCAGGCCTAGTAGCGGAGGAGACAGCGAATCATCAGAACAATTTTGTATCAGTCGTGGTGATCTGTGCATACTGACTTTTATGGCGTCTCTCAACTTGTTAGCTTGGAATGTTCGGGGCATGGGTTCGCATGTGCATCTTGTGTCTAAGCTTGACTTGTTGAGATCCTACGTTAAGACCTTCAATTCTGACTTCGGACTTATGGACATTATATGCATTCAAGACCGCAGTCAAAGAATTGAGAAAAATTGCAAAAGAGGGTCACTTTTGCAATCCAGCTCTGGTGGAGAATGGTTGGCCTAGTGCAGGTATGCTAATGGTTGTAGCGCCTAAATGGTCGTCTTTAGTTAAAGACCATTAGATAGTGGTGCCGGGAAGGGTCCATGTCCTCTTTCTGGCATTGACAATATCTTGGCAGTGGTGGTTAATATCTATGCACCTACAGACTCGCTTGAAAGAGCATTGATATGGCACAGATTGGCCAACTTTTTCGGTGATGGGGATGTCCAATTTATTCTTCTTGGCGATTTCAACATGGTTGAAGATCTAGCGGATAAGGAAGGTGGATGCCCCACTCTCAATATCTCTGATAATGAAAGGGACGCTTGGCTTAATCTTGTGTTTTCGCTAAATGTGGCGGATTGCTTCCTAGAAATCTTATTCGCTAAACACTGGCTAGTCTATACTTGGTTGTGCTCCTCCAGGAATGTCAAAGAAAGGCTTGACAGATGTTATGCTTCAGACTGGTTTTCTTAGGAGAGGAGAAGCCTTGAAGGTGCTGTTAGGTTTTCGCGGATCATCTGCCCCTTTTCATTTTGACCCAACTTCTGACGTCGATTGGGGTTAGGAAGCCAGGCAGGATTTCAAAAGCAGTAATCAATGATCCAACTTTCTCCCAGATTATTCACGATAAATGGAACTCGGGGGACTCCAAGAACTTGGCCCCGTTTCTACAATGGGTCTCCCTTGTTGCCAGGTCGTGTCAAAAAGAATTGGCTAAAGCTAGGAGGAATTCAGTGGATACTCTTAGGCTAAACTGGGTGGCAGCACAAAAAGCTTTGGAATATGATCCCAACAATATAGATCTGGTGGCTAATGAAGGAAGGCTGGCCTTTGATTTAGAAACAACCGAGGAGGCTATGGTCGGTTCAGACAACATTTCAGGTAAAATCAATTGGCTTATGAATGAGAGACTGAGGAAACATGCCTTCTGTTCAGTACTAAAGGGTCATCCTGTGGCCCCGCCTCTTCTTATGCTCTAAAACAATAGGGATGATCATATTAGAGATCCTGTTGACCTGCATCTTATGATTAATAGATATTGTACTCAGCTTTTCATGTGTGTTCCACATTCCAAGGAAAGGGAAGCTCTTGTGGAGCGGGTGCTAACCTTTGTGCCGGTTCTTTTCAATTTGGAAATGATTCAATCATTAAGAGCCCCGTTGTCAGTGCAAGAGTTGGGCAAGGCTGTGGATGGGTTGTGCGAAGATAAATCCCTAGGGCTTGATGGTTTGCCCCCTTCTTTCTTTAAGCATAACTAGGAGTGGATTGGTCAGCCAGTGTTGGATTCTTGGAATGTGGCTCTTCAGACTGGTCAGTGGAAAGACGAGTTTACTCAGGGCATTATCATGCGCATTCCAAAGAAAGATGATATGTCTCTCATCAAGAACTGGAGACCTATTACTATGCTAAACTCCATATACAAAATTGTCGCCAAGGCGCTTGCTATCAGACTTAATGGCATTTTGCCACTGATTGTGAGGAGCTCTCAAACTGGATTTGTAAAGGGAAGGTTAATTTTTGAGAATATTGTCACTATTAGGCTGGCCCATGACTGGGCATTAGAGTCTGGACAGGAATTAGCTCTTGTTTTGCTCGACTTTGAGAAGGCTTATGATAGAGCTGATTGGTGGTTCTTGAAGTTGGTAATGGCCAGGATGGGTATTCTGCAGGAATTTATTCTTTCTTTTTCTATTCTATACCGAGGCAGTTCTAGTATGGTATGTTTGAATGGATGCTTGGGTGAGCCTATTCGGTTGTAGAGATCTGTGAGTCAGGGTTGTCCTCTTGCCCCCTCCTTGTTCATTCTGCTAGCAGAGGCCCTGGGTCACTTCCTTGTCAATCCTCATGGGCCGCATGGCCTTCTTTTGTCTGTTCACAATGAGCTTTTGTTTGACTTAAGAGGATTAGACTCACTCTTAGATTGCGAGTTTTCTGATGATACGACGCTTTACGTCCAAGGCTCGCACGAGAATTTGAACAAGATGGACATGTGTTTAGACACCTTTTGTAAGGTCTCCGGGGCAGCTATTAATTGGGATAAGACGGTGGCGTTATGGGTGGGCTCCAGCGCTATCAACTGGAGGGGTGGATAGAGGTCTCAAATGGTTGTCAGGCCTGGAAGTTACTAGATATCTTGAATTTAAAGTAAGCAACACAGTATTTGGCTAGTGGTTGGGTAATCAGGCGGGCGGTCTGGAAGGATATGTCCAAATGTATCAGGAAGTATACCTGGAGTGGCATACCTGATGTCGTAGGCATGTCAGCCAAAGTTGATTAGAAGAGCCTTTGCTTACCAAAAAAATAGGGTGGTTTGAGACTTTTGGATCCAGAGCTCCAAGGCCTGGCATCGATTTTCAAGCTTTTTGTTAGAATGTTTTTACCAGGACAACAAGCATGGAAGTTGCTTCTACGTTTTCAAATGTTGAAGCTGGTTCCTGATTGTGGAAGAGGCGTAGATATTGGTCCATCGATGATCAATGGCTTTTCGCTTCCGTTGACCTGAAACTTCAAGGTTTATGTGGTTTTGCTCGTGATATTGCAATTGTTTGGAAACGTTTTAAAACCCGTTTGCTTCATGGTGATTGCATGCTATATGAGACATTTCTGAATCAGAATCTTTTCTTCAATGAGCTCTTTCAAATCTCATAGCATTCTCCGTGGTAGGGATCAGCACAGAAGCACTTGGAGGTGGGTGCATGGCAGAGGGATAAGGAAGGTTAAAGACTTATTTGTCATTTTGGGAAACTCCGAAAATGAAACCTTAACAAATCTGGAGCTTGTTGTGGGTCCAAGTGACAGAGTTAGGATGTTAGTTGACTTGGCTATTTTGACGGACGTGGTTGTCACCTCTCAGCAGATGGTCGTTTGCAAAACACTACCTGAATCTAGTTATTGGTTTCTAGATAGCTCTTCTGGGCAGAGAGAGGTGTGGTTTGGGGCTTCTACTTCATATGGGTTTAGATTCATTGCCGATCAACAGGGTAGACTCTCTCCTTCTATTGTGCCTGCTCTGGAAAATATTACCACTCCTCTTTTGAACATAAAACTGGTTCGTATAATTGACACTGTATCTAAAGTTCCCAGGAGTGATCCGAAGGTGTCCACAGGACAGAGAGTGAACCTTTCTATTTTTAGGAATATTCCTCTGGATAACTTCAGTTGGGATCCAGAATTCTGGTTTGGGATTACCAAGAGGGAACTCAGTTTCTTGCGTATACTCCTAAAATTGGATGAATTATGCTCGCTATGGCGGACGACTCCACTTCAAAATTGTTTCATAAATTAGAATTCTTTGGTATCTCAACAAGGGTCAGAAGGGCAGCAGTAGTTAGCAGGTTATGGAAGAATGAATGTGCACCTAAGATCAAAATGTTGCTTTGGTTAATAGTTTCAGATGGTGCCATTCCTAGGTGTTTTTAGAATGAATCATCATTCGCAGATTGCCTTTGGTGTGGTGAGCCGGAGGATAACACGCATGCATTCTGGATGTGTCAGGCTGCACGACTGGTTTGGAATAAGGTAATTGAGATTTTACGAGGTTTCTTGGCATCTTCTGGTTCTGGCTCCTTGTCTTGGCCCATGGTTGTCCTTTATTCTACTCATGACGACTGGATCATAGATAATGTTCCCCTCTGGTTTTGGGAGGATGGGGGCCCTACATATTTCCTTCTGCCTGGTCCTGAAGCTCCTTCTCTACACATTGCTTCTTCAGTTTGGAATGTGTTGAGAGCCATAACTCTTTGGCTTATTTGGAAGCACAAAAACTCCAAGGCGTACAATGATCACAATATTAGTTTGGACGAAATTATTGTTGAGCATTATGGGGAAGAACAGTGGTAGCCCAATATGAGCTTTTGATCAAGAGGATGATCAATAGGGTGCATTAACTTGGTCTACCAAATGGCGTGGTATGGTAGGCTGACCGGGCAGTTGGTGTTGGGCTCCTCCGACTATTTTATTCTCCAAGAATTGACAGGAGCTAGCGACAGTTCATTGCTAGCGCAAGTTTCTCAGTCCCCTAGTCCTCTAGTAGGAGCCTAGCGATGGGAGGACAGTGCACATGGCAGAAATGAAGGGCACAATGCGATTTTTCACAGGTAGACTTCCCTTATACATTTCTCTTTTATTTGCTTTAAGAGCTAGACCATTCCGCCTGGACGGTCTAGCTTCTCTCTGAATCTGGATAGGCTTCCATGAATCTGGATATGCATCTGCCTTGAGCAGGCGTGAAATTTCTGGTTATTCGGGGGTAGGCAGAGGCCCTTTGTCCTGTAATTTAAGATTTGAGGAGATAGATAGATAGTGTTGAGGAGAGAGATGTAGGTGCGAGAAGGAAATAGGGTTTATTATTCCTGGTCTGGTATTAATTGGGGTAGGATGAGTCAGTAGGTTAGAGTCACCTTAGAGTGTTGCCAGTCGTCGTTGTTACGCCTAGGGCTTGTCTTAAGGGAGGACGTTAGGAAGCTGAGGGAGCAATAAGTGTATGTGCTTGGGTAGTGTATAGGTGGGTCCAGAGGGTTTGAGGATAGGCTAGATGTCCAGTTGTCTTAGCGGTTGGGTGTGCATTGGTCTTTTAGGTAGTAGTCTCGTTGTCGCTTATGTTGGGCCTGTATTGGTCTTTAGCTAATAGTAATCTTGTTGCCAATTTTGTTGGGCCTCTGCCTGCCCAAACCAGTCCCTTAGCAGGAGCCTGGCAGCTGGGGTAACGAATCCTGTTTCACTTAGTTGCAGCCTTGAGCTGTGATAGACGGGTGTTCTTGCTCCTTGCTCCCCAGGTATCTAACGAAGGGCTGGAATCTGAATCTGCGTCGTTTATAGTGGCGCTGGATCCTGCAGACATGCGGGTATCTAGCGACTGGGGACGCCTAGGCAAACCCTCAGACGGTCATCTGAAGTAGCAAGTCCAGGTTCTTCACGTGGGTAGTATGATGTCCTCCCGTTGTGGCAGACTAGGTTCTTCCAGGACCCCATGCGTGTTGAAGGGGCAGCATACGTAGAGGGATCTTCGTGGGCGCTGGCTCTGGAGTAGTGCCTGTGAAGAAGTGGGTATAGAGACCCTTGTGGTCTCCTCCTATAGTAGCAGGTATGAAATGAATGCAGGAGTCTGCTATGGGTGGTGGGTATGGCCATCCCTCCAACTCGCAGGTAAAAAAATAAATAAATAAATAAATAAATCATTGAATACTCACACTTTGCTTGGAGAAAATAAACTATTTCATTGGTTTTAGATGTGTTATTTAGTTTCTCACCTCGCCATCTGAGAATTCTGAGGCCATTTGGATTCCTTAGGTTTTATTTTACCACACAAGATATAAGTGTTTTTTCGTGCCTAAACCGCTTCGCACGTCCTTTTAGATTAAAGTAACAGTGTTCCAAAAAAAAGTGGGGAGTGGATGAGATCCACTTTAATGTAATGTGTCCTTTTTAGATATTTACTTCAGTTAGTTCGTCTTCTTCCTCTTCAGGCTCAGCTGAAATTTCCCTTACAACATTTACTGCAGCAGACCTTTGACCACCTCTATCCCTTCCAAATCTTCCTCTTCCTCCGCTAACACTTCCTCCTCGAGAATATCCACCTCTGCCTTCTCCACTTTTTTATTTGTTCTTTGCAGTAGAACATGTTGCAGCCACGTGAACAAATCCCTCACAATTGTAACACATTATCTATTTTCTAGACTTGAGACAGTCTGCTTTGAGATGGCCATAGCCATTGCAGCTATAGCAAAGGCCTATCCTTCCCTTATTTGGACCTTCAGATCGTCCCTTGCAAACAATTATACTTCAGTTTGTTCTTCTTTATTTCCTATTATCTTCTTCTGTTCAAGCTTCGTGCGTATCATACACTCAGCTTCATCTCTATTTTTAGCTGCATTTATAACAAGAGTAGACAAGTACTCATAGTTAGAAAAGGCCCTCAATATAAACAAGATATGATAGTCTGTTGTTACAAGAACTTCTGCTCCTTCCAAATCAGCCACGATGTTATCAAACTTTTGGAAAATTTAGTTATATTGTCTTTATCTTGATATTTTAATCTCACTTGAGCCCCCTGTCCAACACATCTAACTGAGATGAGCTTTTAGCCTCATACATCTTCAATATATGCTTCCACATTTGCCTTGGAGTTAGCTTCTAATTTCTAACAGAATAGAAGAGCTAAGCTTACTTGTAATGATGCTTCTTGTTTCAATCAGTAAATTTGCATATACTTCCAGATTTGCCTTGAAGTTAGCTTTCTATTCCTTAACAAAATAGAAGAGTTAAGCTTACTTGTAATGATGTTTCTTGCCTCAATCAATTTGCTTGCAGAACCTTCATCTCTAACTTGAGATACTGCTTCTTTGTTTCTTCCAGTTGGAATGATTGCACCCCTTACAATAGATCTGTTTGAGATATCAGATGGAGCAATGCTTGCAAAAATCCTGCTCTTATCTTCTTCGTCTGTCACATAGCACTCTCTAGCACTCCCTTTACTTTCTCTTTCCTTACTTGGAAACCAGATTCTCCTTCAAACACATCAATTGCATTTAGCAATGGTGCATCAAGGCTGCTTGCCATTATTCCTGCTCTGATACTACTTGTTGAATTTAATATTAACATAGAATTCACACCTTCAGATCAAAGTTATTTAAATATAAGGTTACGCACTGTGGGTTGCCCTTGCAACTATTCTGTATTGGGATTTAGAATCTCTTAGAGAAATCTAATCTTGGAAAGCAGTATTCATAATATTATTGTGTTAAGGTATTTCTTTCAAGTAGCCATATTGCTGAGACATCGATGAGCTTTGCAAGGCTTGCATCTATCTTTCCAAGGGTTATAAATAGGCACCAAACTTTTTTTTTTTTTTGCCTCATTACTGATGCCACATTGCATTACCTTGATTCAAATAAAATACAATGACTTCACCGTATTCCATACAATGAAAACGTAGACAAATGACAAATAGATAAGCATAATATGGAGTACTTTATTGAGGAGACCTATATCCCATGAATCTCACTATCACTTGCAAACATAAGACATAAACACGCCACAAATTTTGCACAGCTGCTCGAGACAACCATGACAGGGAGAAGGAAACAATGAAGTTAAAAGCAGCAAGTTCCAGGGACATCGGGCATCAATTATGATATAATAAGATGATGGGACATTAAAATATTCTTCCTTCCTTCCTTCTATTCCCCCCTTACATCCACAATAAGAGGGCCATGAATGTAATGATGGACCTTATGCTGTTAATGTAAAAAAAAAATAGTAGTAATAAAAGTAATAATAAATGCTGTTAATATTCACAGTAGTAATAAAGTAATAATAAAATGATAAAAATACAGAAGACATTTGGCATATCTGAATCGGGATAGGCTTCTTAGTAATGCCCAAGTTTGAATTATATAGATTCAATTCAAATCACTTTTATTCTATTCTATTTCTACAATGCCTCTATTGTTCCAATGTCTTCCCAATATCCATCATACAGTTAGGCTTGTACCCGTGGACAATAAGTGTTACTAACTATTTAGTTCAATAAAAATGCATGGCATCTAAAAATTAGTACCCTCATGCCAATTTGAGTTGCACCAGGAATGACTTCACCCCAAAGTCATTCGCCCCACGAAACTCATCTTGAAGATGTTTTATCATGGCATCCTTGCTAATAACATCTATTTTTTAAATTCGGATTTTCCAGTTTAGAGAAAACCTTTTTGAAATTTTTTCTAAGTTCATTTTCTAAGGTTTTAAGTGCTTTTGGCAGCCGGAAAGAATTCCGATTCTCCAAAAATTGTGAAAAGAAAGTTGGCTATGATTTTGATTGGAATGGCATATTGCCCCGATTAGGAAGTTTGTAGTTCCACAGCATGCATGCCACATGGTGAAGGCGTCTCCATAATAATAAAGTTAATCGTGATTCATAGTGAAGGCGTATGCGCGCCAAGTAATCATACAGATCATCATATTTTTCTAGATAGATTCTTTTGGGTTTAAGTACGTATACCAATTGGTATTTCTTTTCTGATGATTTTGACCTGATTGTGATGCTCTTAAACTCGAAGTCTCAAATGCTTCACAGATGGATGGGTCTGATGATGCCCAGAATTTTCCCAAAACTTGGAAATGGGTGACAAATGCAATAGGGCAGATTAAGTCTGATGCATCTAATAGCCACGCCAGAGTTAAGGTTGATTAAGGCCACTGAATATTTCGTTCAAGATCGATCTATGCTTGAATACGGTACCTTCTCAAGCTTCTTATATTCATCAAACTTATTATGATTGTGCAGTGTTTTGGTCCCCTTTCTATCCCATTCTGAACTCTTCGGTGAAGCTTTGGCACATACTAAGCTGTCCCAGGATTCCCTTGCTATTAAAGGCTATGGTTACAGATAAGTATTTAGTATTTAAATTTAGTTCATAGTATAGCTATAAGACATTGTAAAGAATTTCTTCATGTTTAGCAGTTGCAATACATATGGTTATTTGCATCTCAAGTCTAGAACTTAACCCTTGCATTCTTTGTCTTGATCTTAGAGCAATTCTCTAGAATAATTGTTTCAAACCCAGAAAGTTTAGCACATTATGCACATTTTTTCCATATCATAATATATCAATTTGTAAGCAAAAAGCTCTATTTGTTTCGTCATCAGCAACACACTTTTTTGCAGGTTAGCCAGATGGTTTTTTTGGCCGATTTGGTCCGTTTGTGAAGCCGATCTTTGAAAGTAGTTCTGGTAGAATCAATTGTCAGTATGGCTTGAGTGCAAATGAAGGTATGCAATCTCGAACATTTTCCTTTTCTTTGAACAGGATGTTCCATGTCAACTGCCAATAGGAATATATTGAGACATCTACATAGCTGTTTTAACAATATTGTGCAGTTAATTGAGGTTCAGGGATACAATTCAGTAAATATTTGCATTTGATCTTTACATTTGCCTTGGTTCTTTTTACTTCTTGATAGCTTGCTAGCTCAACAGAAGGCATCTGAACACCATGCAAATTTCATAGGTTTGGGCAATATAAAGGAACATCATCTGATTCAATGATGTGGGTGTGTTTTGATATGTTATTAAATTTATTTTTTTTAATGTATTGTTAGGTCTTTCGTGTGTTATTAAATCTTCTCTCTCTCCTCTTCATTTGCAGAAAGCTAAGAGCTGAGAGCTCAAGCACCAAAAGCAATAATGATATGGCATGCCTGTCTTTCACTTTCTACTCTTTCTTTGATTATGCTCAATTGCTCTTTTGTACCAGAAGAAGTGGACCAAGCAGCTCAAAGAAGCATTGGTAAGTTTTATATCATCTCCTCCTTGCTTTGCCAGTTCTTGGGCTTTCGATGTTTCTAGGCTAAAGGACATGGAATGATCAGATAAGGAAGGCTGGGGAAAGAATGTATGCTTCCTGCATTGGTGTTATGGCTAACTGCCATCTACAAATCAGTATAGGGGTTGAGCTTCCTGCCTTCTGCTTTTGTGCCCCTTCATTTTTTTTTACTAATGCTCTCAAGTGGGGGCATTTGTGCTGAGAGTTCCATCCATCCAACTCTGATGAATGTCAAGATGTCATAATGCTCTGCGGTAAGGTTCCATTCCTATGCATTAATTCTTCACGCAACAAAACATCTCTTTGAAAGCAAAACTATGGGTTTATGGATCATGTTGTGTTTTGAATTTTCCTGCCACATTTAACTGGTAAGTTTTTGCATTCAAGCTCCAGGTTTTTCCGGAGCACGTGCTTTGGATGTTGTCGAATTTGTGTTAACTTTGTTCTTAAGCTTCCAATATCCTCTGCTTTGTGCTTTTGGTAGGTAATTTAGACTTCTCATCTTGAAGGTAAATTTCCTTGCATAAATAGAAAGAAATAGTTTTTACCTGTCTTCTTTATAAAGACTATGGATTACCAATTGACATTTGCATTTAGCTGGGTTCAACTGTTTTGTTTTCATTCCTATAGTACATGCAAAGCCTTAGGTTCCGAAGGAGTTTGGTCTGTTTGTCTTTTTCCATCAGATTTGCACAAGGTTGTATTTCATTTTGCTTTCATTCAATTCCGTTTATAAATTTATGACCATCAGTGCTGGAACAATTCTGCTAAACAGGAAGTTACAAGCAAGCCTATGTTAAAACTCCATCACTATAGAAATACTTATATATTTTCCCTCATTTGCTGTGAATGCATTTAATAGAGATGTAAAAGTGTGCCATCGATTTCATGTCATATCCAAAGTTATGGGACTTATGTTTTGCTATGGCCCAACAGATAATAAGCATCTTCAAATGCGTATTTAGGGTAAGCAGGTGCAATTTACGCATAAGCGAGTTATAGCAAAAGAGGTTCATGTTATTCAGTTGATTGAGAGTGCGCCAAAGGTCAGCACTTTTTACTGTTTTCTCAATTCTAGCTTAGGTAAACTATAGCATTCTTGGGTTTTGTTCTATATACGTGCAATATCCTTTTGTTTGCAAAATCAACACTGGTGCAATTTGTTGATTCTTATCTATTCTTAGACGCCATGCTGCCGTTGATTGATGCTTTGTATCTATGCTTCATCTTTGTATCTACGCACACCTGCAACTTTGGAACAACTCTATAAGACATCAGCACATCAGCGGGGGTATGTATGTGTATGATCAGTCCAAATTTATTTCTAGCATATGGAGAATCATTTCGTGTAAACATTTTATAGTAATTATGGTCATCGTTGCTACAAGACAATCTATATTTTCTACTACTATGTATCTAATCACAGTATATCATCTTGCAACATCAAAAAATCTTAAAATCCAGGAATTCTTAAAATTTATGTCATATTTGAAATTGAATGACTCTAGAATGCGATCATGCCACTAATTAGAAAATGTCCTCCATTGCTTTTCAATGCAGATTAGTATACATTGTGCAAATTGCAGCGAAGTCCTAAAAATTTAATCTACATCAGGACAACTAAAGCTCCAAGTGTTTTAATTTTTAAGGTAGTTATCTACAATGAACAGTGTTTCAATGTGTGAGGAAGTTGTTTGTTGTATTGCTTCTCATTGGCAGGGAAATCTTTCTTGAATAGAGTTCTTACAGGTTGTCACAAAGTTGGAGGAATCATTTGCATTGTTTAGACTGTGCACTAGGAGGAACATTTGTCAGTTCCAGGACCACAAAAACCATCACATATTCGAGTAGATCTCCACCAATATGCATTAGCCTCGATTTTCTCAGTTCCAGGACCACAAAAACCATCACATGTTCGAGTTGTAGATCTCCACCAATATGCATTAGCCTCCATTTTCTCAGTTCCAGGACCACAAAAACCATCACATATTCGAGTAGATCGCCACCAATATGCATTAGCCTCCATTTTCATGTATCCAATTCATACTGCAGATCCTCTTTTCTGGAAACCCACGTCATCAATAGTGCGGAAGTGTGGTTGCTGAAACATATAGAATTTAGTAGTTGACATCTTCAGTTCCTATATCTTTCGATGTAACAAAGAATTGTACTTAAATGCTTCCAACCTTGAAAATGAGGTCCATCACTAATTAATTTGTTAGCTTTTGATACATTAGGATTACATGCTTATATGCTTCTATGGGCATCTAACTCTTGGTGGCATTCCGATTTACTGAAATATAAACCATGTTTTTGTCGTTGTCAATGTCATCAATACTCATGCAAAATAAGTGATCATTTTCATCTACTTAATCGGCATGCTTTCTTTTGCCATCTACACTAGCTTGGGAAATGACTCTAAACTGGTCGGCTATCAAAGTAGAGAATAAATCAATCACAAATCTAGCAAACAAGGATTGCTTACTGGATATTCAAAAATCTAGACTAAACAAGGATTCCCTATTACTTGCTGCTACATTCTAAATGATTATGTGTATCTAATATGCAATGGGATCACAATACAACATTTCTACAAGTACAATATCTTCCTTGGACCTTGAGATAGTGACACACTAAATTTTCATTGCATATACAATCATTTGCTATACACCTCATCCACATCGGTTCTACATGTCATTCACTGTCTCTATCTCATCCACATAGGTTCTACATGTCATTCATTGTCTCTATCTTCAAACAAATGCATATTAATTGTACAAGCATCAAAATTTTTGCTATAAGTATTGTAAGTACATCTTCAACATCGTTCCTTACAATACAAACGTACTTATGCCCGGCAACGCCGGGCAATGTTACTAGTATATATTTATATTTGCAATGTAAGGCATTTCCTTCATCAAGTCCAAGATACGGTTATTTCCACCTTGAACCCACAAGATAATGGTAACTTCAAAGGTTAATGAATGATCCAAAATTTCCGAATCTTATATTATCTTATCATGTTTCCGAATTGCCTCCTTTCAATAACTAGTGTCTAATATTCAATTATCCTCCATTCTGCCATTAGTAATGTCTTACTGTATCTGTTATTCCCTAGAGGAACAGTATTAATGAGCATACTTCAAATTACTAGATAGAAAACAATAAGAGTTTCTTACAGGTTAAACATTTTTTATGGAATATCAATTTATTCTGGCAAGTATTAATTTTGAGGTTTCTGAGGATAATATTTGTGAGTGATGCATCAAAAGCACGCACTACTTATAAATTTAAGAGCTCATTGTCTGCAAAATATAATACAGAAGTTGGATGCCCAGTTCTCAGGTGGCCAAAAGCAGAAAGTAGCAATTGCTCATGTAGGACAACCATAGCCGTAGAAAGTGCAGACAATATTGCACTGATCTAAGATGGTACAATCATTGAACGGGGTGGTCATAGGGACCTTGTTGAAAACACTGATTTTTCCTATTATTGTCTCATCAAGCTTTAGCAAGAG
The DNA here is from genome assembly GCA_011763485.2 of Isoetes engelmannii. Classification (NCBI taxonomy): domain Eukaryota; kingdom Viridiplantae; phylum Streptophyta; class Lycopodiopsida; order Isoetales; family Isoetaceae; genus Isoetes; species Isoetes engelmannii. The sequence continues at coordinate 35,133 of JAANSK020250384.1, forward strand.
AACAACATAGACTAGGACTTTGAAATAGCCCACCAAATTCAATTTTGTAAATCATCCAAGGGCATATACCTTTTGATTTAACATCCGCTCCTTTAACTGGACCATGGATATAGCACTTAATTTTTTAATATTCTTTGAATCATAAAATAAATGTATTCTTAATTTTAACTTTATGGAGTTAATAATGACTAACCTTTGATACTCAGCTTAAGAATTACATGTATGGTCCTTATATTCATCACTCAACTTCCTAATCTCCTCCTGTAAAGCAAACAATGTTTCTTTATAGTTGTTGTGACGTTCCATAATAATATATGGTGTAAATACGTATATTATACTGGCCACGTCACTGGTACATACCATCTATATGTCATGTACAGTGTGGATCCATGGTATGGTGTCTCACTTTTGGTGTCCCCCATGTCCCACCCCCT
>JAANSK020250385.1:0-23225 GCA_011763485.2 Isoetes engelmannii
AGTTGTGTCCTAAGAAATGCAAAGCCAATCTAGATAGGAAGACAGAAATTGGCCAAAGAAGAATCATTGGCTTACCTACAATCTTGTGGGCAATAGCATTGAGACTACAACATGTTAGTCACAATTTTCCCATTCTAATGTATCAAGCAAGGCACACTCCCTCGTTTATCAGCTAGCTAACAAGCTATCTAATTACAAGCTAACAATCAAGACACATTATACTCAAGGCTCGTGAACAAGTTTAATCTTTGTCCTTATCATCCACATCATCTGCTAATAGTTATCTTCAACCCAGGATGCTCGGGAAGAAATGGTTGAAGGTACCCGCGTGCTTACGACATAAAGTTGGCAAACAATAGCCTCCCCCTATTATTATGGCCCAGGAAAATGGCCGAATGGCCATGTGGCCAAGAACCGCCACATGGCCACTTGGCCATTTTCATGGGCCATAGTACCTTGTGGAAGGAGGTTATCTAGCCCATATGGTTGACAATGGGGAGGCTTTGGTTGGTAAATGGAGCCCGTCTACGACCCTTGGAATTATATAGGCGCCATTAATTAATGGGCTACTTGTTGTTTGTCTCCTTCCCTTGTGTTGGTCCATAAAGTTGTGCATTCCAGACTGTATAGGCTTTTACTTGTTTAAGCCGCATTTTATGGTTCTACTTAATTCATGTGATGAATCTGTCCATGGTGAGCTCTTCTCTTCTCGGGCGTTTCAGCATTGGTTCTGTCTTGCTTCGACAGCAATGAAAATATGACACAATGAGATTCTGTCATATCCATTTGACACCGTCAAGCAAGCGACAGAGGTATTATTAATGTTCTGTGAAGACTTCATTTTGGACTTGGATTAAAAGAAAAAACAAGTTTTTTTGCCAACGGTAAAAGATCCTTTCCATATAATACAGCCATGTTTTCCATTTCAGTGTCGAATCATGAACAAGTCTAGCCTTGCGGTTCTTCTGTGCCTGATTGGATTTATCTTATCCATTGACGCTTATCAGACAGATCCAACTGAAGGTAAAATCTTATATTAGGTCTAAGCATAATTGACGCTGTTGCAAAAGCCATCTTGCCGATAAAGCTTGCTCTTGCTTTTTTGTAGTTACATCGCTTAAAATCTTTCATGACACTTTAGTGGGAGATGGTGAAGCTCTGTGGAATTTTAGTGTTGATCCATGCGTTCATGCCATGGGAAGTGATCAGACGGATGGATGGTGGGATGATCGTAATGCCGCTGACATCTTTGAAGAGGCCAGTGGTATACTTTGCGATTGTACATTTCAAAACAAGACAAGTTGTCATATCATCAGAATGTAAGTTATCCTGTAACATATCTTTCTTATCACGAGAACATAGGTATAATATAGGTTTTCTAGTACCTGGGCAATAGCAAAAAAGAAACAGAGTTTATGATGTTCTAAGCATGTGCTTATATTATCTTTTTAATGATTCAAATAGCCTACTAAAGACTAGGATTCCTTTGTTCCCATTCTAGCAAGTCCTGAGCACTGGCATGATGGTCTGCTTTGCAGAGATGTGGTGAGCAAGAATGTTGCAGGTCAAGTATCAAAAGAGATTGGCAATTTTGCATACCTTCAAAATCTGTAAGTCTTTTCATTAGGGGGGTTGTTTAGACTCAAAGTTTAGTACCAAATGAGATATTAAGGCTAAGGGTTTTATGTATGTTCTTACTGTGCATAGCATGTAATTTTCATTCTTTGTCCAGAAATCTAGCACAGAACAAGCTTACTGGCCCAATCCCAAAGGAAATTGGTATGCTCAGCCAGATGCAGTACCTGTGAGCAAAACGCCATAGAGGATTCAGTTTTTAGTTCAACAAATTCTGACCTTTTAAATTCCATTGTCAAACAGCACAGTCAGCAAAAACAGGCTCTCTGGTTCTCTACCTCCAGAAATTGGCAATCTGTCTAGTTTGGTTTCCATGTGAGTTCTATCTTTAACCTAGTCCTTGAGAAGGTTTGCTAATTGCTGTTCTATTTTGGTCAGGGGTTTGGGCACAAACCAGTTCAGTGGGGCATTGCCAAAGGAGGTTGGCAACTTAACAAGTCTAAATGAGCTGTAAGGTCCCTGAACTGAAAATCATATGCGCTGTATGTAGATAGATATATGTGATTTTCCCATGCCTGTAAATTTTTCGGAATACTTACAACATCTGTGTAGATGTATCTGGAGGAGAATGATTCCTAAATTCCTGCTGCAACTTATAAATCACCCCCAAATTACTGCACAATTATTCGAATCTGTTCTGCTTAGCAAGATAATAACTTGAACATTTCTAAGAGTTGAAAAGAAAAGTTCGCTATAGTTTACCCCAAGCTTAATCAATTGACATGTTATCAACCCCGGCCATTCATCAAATCCAACCATTTTTTAAGGCCCCCTGAATTTGCAAATGGAGACAACCATACTATATAAATTGGAAAACACATTACAACCCATTTGCTGAATCTCTTGACCTTCAGTTTATGCTCCTAGAGTTTAGTGCTAACCATCAAGCGTACTATTGTAGATATTGTACCCCTTAGTTGCAAAATGATCTAACACAAATTCAAGTCCAATATGAGTTTGGAATGTGAAGTAAGAAACAAACTTACTAGTTTTCCAAGTACGCAAAAGTAAAAGAAAAACTTTCCTGACAATCATCCACACAATGTAATATTTTGGAAAGTGCACAAAATGAACCCAAGAAAATCTTGTAGAAGCAGATAAATTCCGTCACCAAGTACATCTTATAAACATGGTACACTACTCTCATAGTTCTAGTGACTAGGTGGCTAGGACTTCAATTAGCACTAATATTTGGATTTCATGATTGTTGCTTGCAAAATTGATTTCATGGGTTTGTGCCAAGGGAGCTGACATATGTATAAGCTACTTCCCGTTCTTTTGCAGTTGGATAGGTGATAACAACTTTGAAGGAGAGATTCCTCTAGACCTCGATCGTCTTCAAAATTTAAGAAAGTTGTAAGTAAAACAAGCATCCTATCTAGACCTATTAGTCTAGAGTTTTTTTTCTCCCTTCAATCTTCCTTAGGAGTTATGTGGATACTTACAAAAAAAATGTGTCATTCCGGACATGTTGCGTGTGCGTGCACACACACACTAGTCCTAGAACAAATATTTCTTGAGTTTGAGGCCACCTAGAGTTTGAGGTCCACCTAGCGTGCACACACACACTAGTTTGACATGTTGCATGTGCGTGCACACACACACTAGGTCCACCTAGCGTGCACACACACACTAGGTCCACCTAGTTTGAGGTCCACCTAGCGTGCACACACACACTAGTCTTAGAAACAAATATTTCTTGAGTTTGAGGCCACCTGAGTTGAGGTCCACACACTAGTCCTAGAACAAATATTTCTTGAGTTTGAGGCCACCTAGAGTTGCATTTAATGTAAGGTGTTGGGTCCAGCTGTCCGCGATCCAACAAAGCAATGATGATGTAGCGTGTCTCATGTGTACAATTGGATGTTGCCAATGTAACATCGTTTACGCAATTTCCCTTATTCTATGCCACGCAAAAGTTAGACTTATGTAATTTCCCTTACTCTATGCCATAAAATGCTACATAATATCTTGCACGTGCTTGACTAACATCATGTCAAGTTGGTATATGCCACTAGGGCTACACTTTCTTGTGCTACAAAATATCCCATACGTGCACATCTGTGCACATCTGTGTCAAGTTGGTAGCTTCAAAAATTAGTTAAAATAATTGATGTCAATATTTGGCGTGGCTTTGCTGCCACACCAAGATCGTCCTACTCTAATATGTTTGTTCCACACTTGAGAATGAGAAATGATAGTTATATAATGATCTTGATATCCCATATAGTGTAAGATTGATAATTAGATAGAAGCACTTTTGATCACCTGCAATATCCCTCCTCCCCCCTTTTTTTCAATGAAGACCGGGAGGCTTTATTATTCAGAGTTACAAACAAATTTTAATGGAAACTAAAAACTCAGAAGAGAAAATATCCACTACAGCAAATCCACCCCGCTCAAATACAACATCTAAACAATCTGAAAAGACATCAAAAGCTCGTGAGTAAGTGTGAATGTGAGGGTATATGGCTTCTCTTCATTATTGATTGATGAACACCTGAACATCATCCATTGCTTTGACAATTCGTTACATTGGGCCTCGGTAAGCACCTGTGCATCAGAACAAGCACGACCTTTGAATATGAGGAGATTCTTTGTTTTCGAGATGATCTAGATGATCCATGTAGAAGCCAAATAAAAAGCTTTTTTTTTGCCAAATTGTCCTAGCCACTTGGAGAGATTGCAGCAAAGAAAGTAGAAAAGTGGTAATGTAGAAAGACTTATGTTGTTCAGCATCAAGAATGAGGGGACCATCTTGAACTTGACAGACACCATCGGAGAAGCTTATCTCCGAATTTTGCTTCTCTGAAAAAGAAGCATGTGCAATGTTTCTTCTCTTTGAACCATTGCAAACTCGCTTTGACTCCAGCGTGATGAACTTGCTCAGCTTCCATTTGTCTAATACTAGCAAAAATCTGCTTCTTCTCTTGGGTATCTGATGTACGACAGACCTGCAAGCCACTAGCCGTTACTAAAGAGAAATCAGAATTCCTCGACTAGCAGCAACTCGCGGACGACCCCATCAAAGGACTTCGCAGCAGCCAGTGCATCAACAATCCCTATCATTCCCTATCTCACAAAAGCTAAGGTCTAGGCTTGTCTGCATTCATTCTTAAACTCCTCATCCTTCAAAAATAAAATATTTAATTTGAAAGAAGTCTTGGTCCTGCTATGCAAGAGAAAAACTACGTATTTGTGATCCGAAAAGAGCTATCAAGTATGTTTTTACGAGGGAAATTAGGCAATATGTACTTGCTAATGCATTATAGTATTCCCTATCATGATGTGCAGGTATGACCTACCTGCTCCAAGCCAACTATTGCACCAAGTATAACTAGGATCGTCGTCCACCTCTACAAACCCACAATTATGCATCAAGTGCTGTCATTATTCATGTGCAAAGCCCTAGACGATGTCTGATCCTCTGCTACACTGATCATCTTTCAACTCAACTATATTGAAGTCACCCACCAACAACCATGCAACATGGACCCCCAATCAAACCAGTTTTGATGTTAAAGCCGCCCAGAGTGTACCTCTCTGATGAGGTCTGTTGTGTACATATGCATTTATTAGTCTCCACTCTTGACACTTATAAAACTACTTGATAACGATAATGATCCAACGACTAAATCTATTGGCATGAGTGAATCTATCATGCCTCTACACTATAAGGAACCCCGCTTTTGCCGAGTCCGCTATAGTCACCATGACATTATATTGCCTATCAACCTCAGAAGCTACCTATTCACATCCTCCTCCTTGCATTTATGCTCGCATAAACAATAAAAATATAAATTCAACCTAGCCAGAGCAATAGAAAAGCTGCTCCCTTTAATTGGGAAGAAGCTACAGCCCAAACATTCCATGAAACCAACTTCTAGTGCATAAGGGTCTCATGGCCAATGTTCCAAATCCATGTAGTCACCATCAATGCATGATTCTTCCACTTGGTATGCCCATTGCAATTTAGATGTTACAAGAATTGTTGTAACTATGGTGAGCATTGCTGGTTCAACAGGAGGAACATACTCAACAAGAGGAGTTGTGCTGCAAAAGTTGCAAAAGTGTCTCTCTGCTGGGCAACTTCTTTCATACGAGGATGGACCAATCACCATGGGATGCTTCCAATCGATCTTGCTTGCGAGCAATAACTCTTGCTTGCGAGCAATAACTGTAAGCCTCTCACAATTGCTCATGAAACAACTTTGTGTGCAAAGGTAGAAGGAAGAGAGGAAGATAGAATAGCAGGAGGAGAAACAGGAGTAGGGGCGGGTTGGCTAGATCCAGAAGTTGCCAAGATTAGAGAGGGAACAAAAGAAAATGGAGACATCTGGCCAAGAGTTGAAGATGTTGCAGGGGTAGAAGGGGGTGTTCTTCTGACGCAAAAACTAGAGAAGGCCTTAGTATTGAGAAGCATGTCTGCAGTTCAGGACCATTTAGCAAAGACAAGTCATATTTGAAGAAGAGTGGAGTGGACCACTTTTAACAACAAGAAATTTTGGAAGAGAGACTCAAATATAAGGACCATTGGCAATAGAATGAGCAAGATGTAGACCCAAGCCACTAGCAATAGCCATCATGAATTCATGAACCTGCAACTCAATAGCAAAGGCTTTCAAGACAAACCAACATAGCAATCGAAGTGCACCAGTCTTCCTAGGCAAAAAGCTAGGAGTGTATACCTTGATACAAAAGATAGCGTCCCTATAAAGGATCAAACCCAAGCTCCACCAGCTTATCAACCGCAATGGGAGATCCAAACATGATCGAAAAGTGATTGTTTTGCTTGTCAAGAATCTTCAGGACTCATGCTCGGGTAAATCCAATATCTGTAGATGTTGCTTCAACTAAAAGCCCATCCTTCTAGGGTCAAAGAACTGGCCAAGTAAAACAGCATAAAACAACATAAGAATAGAATAGAATAGAATAAAATAGACTTTTTATCGTCCATGGGGACCAATTGGCCTATAGGACCTAAACAAAGAGAGCAACAGCTTATTACAGCTTATTACTGTCAGCTTATTACTGTCAGGATTAAAAAACCTCCGCCCCGAAGGGTTTTCAAGGGAAAAACCTTGGCAGTAATAATTATGTTGGTATATTGTACAATAATATAGTGCAATTCAATACTGCACTGGAGGATATAGTTGAGTCCGTTGAGTCCGTGTATCCATGACCTTTTGAAGATATGAGTCTAGCAAGCCCACGGAGGCCGTGCTCAGTAGCTCATACAACTCATACAACGTCTTGTCAGGCACAACTAATTGAGCATACCGTGCTCGAATATGATCAAAATTGAGTATACCGTGCTCGAATATAATCAAAATTTGGACATGTCTGGGGCGCATGACATTCATTCTCAATGGCTCCCTGTTGGCACTGAATGGCTCCCTGTTGGCAACACTGACAAATCCTGTCCTTGCGTGCCTTCCGGGTCCATCAGCCTGTCTTAATGCGGAGGCGATGTGCACCTGTGTGGATGGAAGCTACCACCCTGCGCCTCTTCATAGGCAAATGAGTACACAAGTAGTGTTGTGGGCCTTGTGTGAGGATAGGATTGACCTACTTTTGATAGTGTGCTAGCTTGACGTGTGTGTCAGAGCATTTTCATCTCAAAGTTTGCTAAGGAAATAAGCCTCAACCACAATTGATAATGCTGAATACATTGTAAATGCACATCATGATCAATCTCAACGACAGGAAATCTATAACACTTTTGAGTCTTATACAATATATTCTCCAAGAAAAGAAGAAGTTTCATCTTGTTCTTCGCATCTTGTAACTCCCTCAGATATGCAGGTAGCTCCTTATTATTCTCCATCACAATATTCGCAGCAGGCATCGGACAGGCAAGGCACACACCATATGTAATATCACACTTTATCCAATCAGTAAGAATGCACGGGCGACATGAGCAATAGTATCACTAGAGGTCCATGGAGCAGAGGGCCCGCATAAGAGGAAAGAATAAAAAGTACAACTCCCGCAGACTCTATGGAAATAAGTAGAGCGTGCAGGAGGACAAGGACCCACAGTTGTAATAGACATAAAAACACCGGGAGACAGGAATTGTTGCAAACCAATTGTTGCATTAGCAGGCTAATGTGCAAAAGCAAGAGGATTAAGACACGAGTTAGAAGGCAATTAGAAAATCTAAAATCCATGGAATAGTTTAATATACCTTATGATATGCATTCTTATGGGGGGCATGTATGTACCATGGGGGTTTATATATATATGAAATGAAAGGCCAGGACCTCGCCACCTCACAGGGGTTGTGGGAGCATGCATGGGCATGCACTACATCCCCGCGTCATCGGAAGGGAAGATCAAATCTTGGCCATTGATTAAAGGTTTGATGCAGGAGGAATTATAAAAGCACCACGAGGGAGGGAGAAGCCACAGAAGAGAGAGCAGCAGAGGGGCATTCTAATGCTATGGAAGCATAATGGATAGAAATACTAACAGAGGAAGACACACCAAGGTTAACCATAGAGGCTGAAAATGGGAAACCTCAAATTCGGCGATGATTCTAATGTTGAACTACCTTATGTCATATAACATCGACGGAAAGCTTACAATCCACGACTTCCAACGCATCAAAAATTGTCCAACTAGCACCTTTTATTTACTTGTCAATAAAGACTTCAAGACCATATCGATGGAGATAAAAGAAATAAAGGGAAATTCAAACTTCTCTCTAGAGTAGAGTAGAATGCAATAGAATAGTAGACTCCCGTGATACAACCACCAAATCATATTGAAACCATATTGAGAAAGCCTACAAATATATGTTGTACAATCCAAGTTATTGGGCTACATATTTCAATTTCATTTGCAGGAAATTATAAGTTAAAATTTCAATTCTAAGTTCTTCAAAGTAAAATAAAAATCTAGAAATATAATGGAGAATAAAGATGTGTGTGCCAGGGAATATTTTTTGGATTCATGCCATTAGAGCACAGAGATGCTTATTATGTCCCCTCCAAATAATGGCTTGCCGAGGGAGAATTCAAAAATGAGGAAGAGAAGTGTTTTAAAATGCTAATATTTACTATGCAATAGAACATTCCATAAAAAAGCATGTCGATGTAAGGGACAAACATATATGAACAATGTTGGTATTGTGTTAGGCCAATTGATCTCATAATACATGTTTGAAACACTCATCATCATCTATACGTAATCTACTACGATCTTTTGTTTTTTTTTTCTCAAGGTATGCAAATGGAAATAACCTTAATGGCTCAATTCCAGATATTTTTAAAAGCCTGAGTCTTCTCAAAGAACTGTAAGCCTAATAAAGAAATAGAAAGTTCATTCTCTTTGTGATTCTTCAATGATTTTAATTTCTCAATGTTGTGAAATAAGCAGGAGTCTTTATGGGAATAAATTTCAAGGTTCATTGCCTTCAAGTATATGGAATCTTACTTTACTTGAAAAGATGTAAGAATTCTTGTCTTTCCCATCCTCTAAAACAAATAAAAATAGTGAAGTAGAACCCTATGTTCAATAGACAAAAAGGCACGAGCACAAGTCTTGCTCTGCCACAAGCACATAATCAACGACGTTGATCCCCCCCCCTCCAATTCTCCTGTGTACAACTGTAGTGGGAGGCGAATGGGAGGAGAATGGCCACTGTGTTACCATTACAAATGAGCAAGTTGAAGATGTTGCCGATCTAAAGCAACTGCTTCCAAATCACGTGATAGAATGACCCTCGTCAACATATGTGCATGGCCAAAAGTCTTGTGTTGTTTGGAGCTACAACATGTCATCTACCAGAGGGTTGAGATTCATTTGTTGCTTCGTGCATGTGCTTGCATTAAATCTCCAACAAGCATCACATGTCCTAGCTATTTGTGTTGTAGAATATCATCGTCTAGATCGACATATGGATTAGGCTGTCAACATTTGAGTGCTTATGGTAAAAATTTGAATCTGCGTGTGGGAGTAACATATGGCGACAAAAAGGGGTTCGACATACTGGCTCTACACTAACATCCACATGTAGCGATTGTGTCTGTCTGCTTTATTTTGAGAAACTGCCAATGTTTCCTTATAATAGCAGGCTAATCTGTCATATCCCTTATTGCATGTGCAATCTTTGAATATTGAATAATGCTCATAGCCTGGCAGATCTACTATTCTTCGACCAACATGTCCCATGTTTCTTTAGGAAAAATGAAGTGCACATCACTTGCAATAGATTTCAAGCATTTTCCCTTCTACTATGGAAAGCCCACACAGTTTCAAGTTGCCATACACTCCCTATTCCGACCGGTGTAGTCACATCAATAACACTCTGAGGAGTTGCAGCAGCAGCTGGCGTGCGAGTAGCAGTGGTTTGTGTTGATGCAAGTGGTATGGCTTTGGATGCAGTTTTGATGCAGGATGGTCATTCTATTTGTTGTCAAAGTCGGAAGTTCCTTTTTTTTGCTCGAAAAGTAGATATAGTGTTTATGGTAAAGAGTTTTTGGTTGTACCTCATGCTTTGGAAGTGTGGCGACGCTATCTATTACGGTCAAGGATTCATATTTTGACAGGACACCAACGCATTTCACACATTGTTACACAGAAAATATTATCAGAAAGACAATTGAAATGAGTCGTTTTTATGATTTCTCCATCAACTATTGTCTCGGTAACGAGAATGTTATAGCAGCTTCTTTACCGACATTGTTGCGGTTTGTTCTCTCTCTATAGTGCAATCCAACCATTTGAAGGAAATGAAGTTGTTGTATACCACCAACTATGATTACAAGAATATTTGGTTATTGTCTTAAAGTGGCAATACTTATGGAGATAAGATCGCTAATGGGTTCTTATACAAAGGTCCAAAGCTATGTAATGTTCGAGACTTTAGACCACTTATTCTTAGAGAGGTCTATAATGCACCTACTGCTGGGCATCGTGGCATTGGGCGACCTTGGCAATGCGTGAACTATACTTTGTTCGGCTATAGGTCTGTCTTTCCAAGCACGTTGCATCGGCCTTCGCCCTTGCTGCCTTGAAGTCATGTCAATTTTGCTGGTGTGATCCAATGTACATATGGGAATCACATTTCTGGATCATATAAAGCCATCTATTAGCATGGTCATGATATTCTCTCTTTGAAAGTTGTCTTTACAAAGGCTTATCACAAGGACGATTGTGCATTCTCAGATAAATGCTTGCTATGATTCTGATTGAGTGAGGAATTTACGGCTAATATCACAAGGCTATGTTATTCTGTTGACTCTATTGTCCTCTGTAAGATGAACCTTCCACATTCTTTGAGGTTGGTTGATACGCCATTCAAGATCTCTATAGCCCGGTCCTCTCACAATTTCTTGCTTTTGTAGCACAAGAAGAGTTGTTGAGTGCATAGTTAAGAAAAAATGAAAAATGAAAGAAAATGGCAAATCGAATCTTGAAAATGAGAAATGAAAATGAAATTTAAAAAGAAAAAGTACAGAAAAAAATTTAAAATAATGTCATTCTACTAGGAAATACTCTTGCTTTACTCCAAAACCACATAGAAATAAATTAGGAACTCATGTAGTCATAACAAGAACAATTGAAGATAATAGAAACTGTACTTAGACTAAGGCAAAATTGGCATCATTCAAGTCATTTTTTAGCATCTTCGGCCATTTTCGATCATCCATATGCCATGGCCCTTTTAGAAGATAGGCTAAGTTTAAAAAATTTTAGGATGAGAACTTCAATGTATTTTTTTCCTGTCATAAAAAATGATACCCTTTTGTTTTTGTAAAAAGTTGAGTAAAATGGTGTAAATGAACGTTTCCGCTTGACCGCTCTCTTTGGGCACTGTTTTTTCATATCTGCAACCTCATAGCTCTTATTTCTGTCTATTTCATGTGCACTACATTATCAAAGTTGGATAATTCCAATGTTAATATGTGTTACTGTGTGTTTCAATGGAAGATCTTCTGGCATTGTAAATACTATATTACCTGGAGGTCTATATCTCCTCTACATGAGATCATTAAAGGAGTAAAGAAATACCCTTTTTGTGACCCATAACAAAGTTCTTTATGGCAGGCTGAGCCACTATGTTTAAGTTTGTCATTACTAATATGGCTTTAGTTCTTAAAGCACCATAATCGAAGATGCATCTCATTGGTAACCATTTAGAAAATTGAGCAGCCATTGAAGAAAAGGTGCACAAATCTAAACATACAAGAGGGTTTCGGGTTTGATGCTTCCTTCTACAAAGCAAAATTCTCATTTATAAGTCCATCTATAGAATGTTCAGAAGGGTGTCCTTTTGCTATAGAGCTTTTTAAAAATTTACGTATAAATGGAACTTCTTTATGCTTCAGAAAAAAAAATTAAGAAAAATAAAGGATGCTGAACAATGTAGACGAATCTTCGGATTTTTGCCTCATCTTTTAATTACCACAATTCCCACGCTATTTAGTGTTGAATTGAAATATATTTGAATTTTTACCGTCCATAGAAACCAAGAATACCAGGCATATTACTATCCAAGATTAAAAGACCCTCGCCCCGAAGGGGTTTCACGAAAAACTCTTAGCAGTGCTAGGCTCGCTGATATACTGTACCTTTATACATGTCAGTGTAAAGAGGGACACAATTGTGTTTGCATTCTAGCATCTCTTAGATATATGATGCTAGTCCATTACTGAAGGTGTCTGCAATATCAGTGGTAGGTTAGGTGTAACCAACCAATTATATTTTGCCTGAATAGGTGCGCATGCTCGGCAATTCTATAAAGTGTGACAATCTTTTTTAATAAGGCACATTTGACAGCACTGACAAATTCTATTTTCTCACTCTTCTTGGGTGCATCTGCCCATCTCAATTCTAAGATGGTATGCTCCAATTCGAGTTGATGCAATCATCCTGCGCTTCTTCATGGACGAATGCGTTAACAGATAAGGTACCGCTACAAACCCTTAGCAAACGTGGGATTGATCTAGCTTCGTAATTTGATTTCTTTATCAACTTTAAAGCACGGGTATCCCACAGCTTACTAAGGAAGCTTGTGTCCAGATACTAGATACTGCTTAAGGTGATAGTGATCGTCAATGTTCTGGACTTGTATCATAGATACTGCTTAAGGTGATAGTGATCGTCATTGTTCTGGACTTGTATCATATTTCTGTACATTCCATCTAGAAAACTAAGTGTCCCGCTTCTCCTTCTTGCAAACTCTAAGGAACTGTGAACCCATTTCCATTGTGTGGGCAAGGCTTAGAAGGCAAGTATATCCCATGTTTACCACCTTATGACAATTCATAATGTGATGTTCCGGAGCAGTATGCTGGAGAGGTAAGATCCATGTTCTTTAAAAAAAGAATTTGATATGGGACTGTGCTTGACCCCAAGTGCCTGAGTCAAAAAGGCTTTTTGAACTCGTTCGAAGTCCTTTCAAGCGGCAAGCAATATCACTGGCCCCCATACTTCTACTCCACATAGAAGGGACTCTACCAAAACCTTGAACAAGTGTGAGTAATGGAACCAATCATAAAGCTCTCATTTATGGCAATTGTTTTGTGTTATATAGAAAGTCTTCTAATCTGCCTCCGTTTATTTATATAAGAATCAAGTACATGATAGCAGTGAAGTTCAACCCTTAGGTATTAATATACTTGCACCATTTCCACATTTTGGCATTGATAAGTGAAGCAAAGTTGCATGTGCATTCCTGTGTGCTGGCAGAAGGCACTTAATGTATTGAGATGCTGCTGCAAACTTGCTATAGTGTGTGCTAAGAGATCCACATCATCTACGCATATCAGCTACTATATGATATGGTGAGCAATCCAGGCCCCTGCCCTCCACCTCCATGTTGAGTGAGCCAGTGCTGATTAATGTATAGCCCAAACAACGTGGGAGAGAGTGGGCACTTCTGGTAGACTCCGACACTACTGTGTTGATAAGGTAACCTGAGGGTTGCCTTCGACTTGTATTTGTTTCATATAGCCTATATACTGCATTTTGCAACTCTTGAGGTATCCCGAATTGCGTTAATCTTTCCCACTTTGTTCTAGAGACCGTCTTGGAAGCTTCCGCAACGTTCACAAAGCAGTTTAATGTTCTAATGTGGAAAGCTGCAGAATATTCAATAGCTTTTTTTCTTAATGTCTGGGCATAATCCTCTACTCGACCACAATCAAGTGAAGATGCGGAAAAATAGCTTGACAATGGATATGTACTAGTTGCTAGTCTATTTCAAAGAAGAGAGGTCGATGATCTGAATCTACCTCTTCATCTCTGCTCTCTATTCTCCATGCGCACATGCATGACAAGATGTAGGGCTTGCTCTGCCACTAGCACATAATTCACCATGTTGGACCCCTCACTTCGATTTTCCTACTTACAAGTTTAGAAGGAGGATGGTCACTATGAATGACCATTGCAAACAAGCAAGTTAAAGAAGTTGCACATCTCCAAATCGCGTGACAGGGGTGACCATCGTCAGCTGACGTCTGTAGTCAGAGATCTTTTTTAAGTTGTAATATGTCCTCGGCCAGAGGGCTGACCTTTCTTAACACCTTTGTTGGTGTGCATGCATTGAAATCCCCAATAAAGATCACGACTTCCAATTGGTTGTGCCAATGAATATCATCATATAGATCATCATATAGATCGACGTATAGGCCCAGTCTATCTGCATTTGAATGCCTGTAATAGAAGTTGGAGCCTACATATAGGAAATCACATGCAGCCACAGAGAGGGGTTTCCCACACTGTTCTCTACCCTTATACACATGTAGTGATTATATATGTTTTTGTAAGGAAACTGCAGGTGCCAATGACAATAACAAACTATTTGGTGATGTCATTACTTGCCTGTGCACTCATTGAACAATGAATAATGTTGACATCCTAGCAGATCCACTATCTTCGACCAGTATGCTCCCATGTTTCCATAAGGAAAATGAAATTCATATCTTTGGCTATGGAAGTCAAGTTGTCTCCCTTTTGCCATGGTAAGCAGTTTGTGCAATAGGTTAATTCTTTTCTGGGCCTTTGATCTAATGGTAATACACTAGTTCTAGAATAGCTATGGCTCGAGTTCGAGACCATCCAGAGTTGCACTATGTATAGTTCCATTTCATGGCATCTATCTTTGTATCTATTTGTTGAAATATGATTTATACAGTCCCATAGCCCTTGGTGGTCTTCATGAATGTTCAAATTCTATCTACCTTTATCATTTTAGTAATATTTCATTATTTATGTCTTTGGGAAATGGATCGTGGCCAATGAGCCGATCAAAAGCTATGGGAGAAGTGAATATAGTGTGGTTGTTGGTATTGCACTGATGCAAAACATTCGATAGCTTTAATCTCAAGATTATGGTCTTGGGTGCATTAATTTCGGTGGTTAGAATCTCAAAACTAATGCTTTTGGTGTTTAAGATCCCATCCAAATCTCAAAGTAAAGTACAATACAAAATTCTTTTTTCTTGGCATATAAAAAGAATATGCAGATTTGCCAAAAAAACAAAACAACCCCAGGGGATTCACCTTTCATTGGCATATCACCTATGAGAGTTCAATAGAGGGGCTTTTTTTGGAACATTTGCGTACCCTTCGAACGCAGATGCCATAACCCCTCCCCCCCCCTTTCCCCAATGTATAAGTGCATTCCCTGGGAAAACAACGACCATCAAGTCTTCATTTATGCTCAAAATATGTCATAAGATGCCAAACCCACCCTTTAATCCCCCCACAAAACCCCCCAATGAAAGAAATGAAACTAAAAACATCCTATTAGCTTGACTAACAATTATAAATTGGAATCCCTAGGTACCTGGATGGTTATGCTTTTACCAACTTGTCCATGCCAACTACAATGTCACACTTGAAAGCACTAAGAGAACTGTAAGTTATCAACTTTATCCTCATGGTTTTAGGAAGTTTAATTGTTGTATGCAATCAAACAGGTCATTCCGGAATGGTGGATTAAACGGCACTATACCTCACCAGATTGGAGACTTAAATCTGACTTACTTGTATGCATCAAAATCCAAAACACAAGTGTAATAGATTTTTATTGACCATAGGTTTTCTAATATTTATACATTTAGGGACTTGAGCTTCAACAATCTTAATAGTGATATACCCAGTACATTGGCTTCTATGGCATTTTTGAATATGTTGTAAGTATTACTTCACCTTTCATAAAACTTATTAGTGCACCTAAAGGCGACACTACCTATTACATCTAGTCCTAGTTTGAGAAAGAATGGTATTGTCCAAGGAAGGGGTTGCAATCTAATTCATTTTATCTTGTGTGCATGCTTGAGTGTCATTCAAGTAAAAATGCTTTTGTTTTCTTCCTCTTCGTTTCTTCTTAGCCCTACCAACAAACCAGGAAAACAATAGCTCCTACTTGAATTTACTCCTCATGTAGCATTTAGTTTGCTAGAAATTTGAAATAAAAATAAGACTTACATCTACCTATAGCTTTGCACGACTTTAAGTACAAGTAGATGCTCATAAGTTAGTGTAGCAATTATAATCTAAGCAAAAAATGTGTTTGAGTAAGAATATGCCTAAATTAGTTGGGTTCAATTTGGCGTTGAGAATTGAATTGAATTGATTTGAATTGAATACTGCCCAGACTGCTTACTTAAAAGACCCTTAGTAGAGGCAAGGAGAAAGTCATCCAGTTCTGATAAAATCATTCATATGTGTATAATCAGAAATGCTCGTTCTACTCTATTCGAATCAACTCTCTTCATTGCTCTTCTTTATTCAATTCAATTCTCTCAAATAAAAAATCTAAGAAAGCAATATTGCATATGGTATTGCTCATTTCATCCTTCGGGTTTTTTGATCCTTTAAGTAATAGGCTTCTGTGCTTTTCTTGTATTGGGTGCCATAAATTTTGGTCTTCGTGAATGATAAAAATCAATTCAAGTTAACAAGACAACGGCATTGCAATCTCCCTCATTTGTTTTTCAGATGCTCCGTTCTTATACGACATCATTGAAGATGTTGAAGGAAAGATTGCTATTATATAGCTTGTTGTGCCTATTCCAAATGATTCATTCAAAAATATGAGGATGTATATCCAAGATAATGTTTGTTTTGATAATAATATTCCGTGACATGTCTAACTTCTAAGGTTGTGCTTCAGGTTTTTAGGAAATAATAGTTTGAGTGGAGAAATCCCTAGACAAATGAGCAACCTTACAAGGTTGACGAGTTTGTAAGTATTGGATTAGAGAATAGGTGATGTATAATTAGATGCATTCATCACTTTTTGTCTTGCTTCTTTCAGGGATCTTTCATATAACCAGCTCTCGGGGTCTCTTCCAACATGGCTCAACAGATCTAGCTTGAAGACGTATGCTAGCCTTAGGCCTTCTATATTTATGTAGCACATTCTAAGCCAATAATAGGCTATAAACCTTATGTCTACAGGAACTTGATCTGGAACTTATTTGACACTACAAAAGAATCCACCAGGCAACCTTTCTCTACGACTAAATTCTGTTATATACTTCATGCCATAACCCTTACTTTCCACACTTTATTTTTCCATTAGACATGATTGGGCATCATTCAATTGTCTAGACACCATGACTCCTTGCACTAGATCAAGAAGCGGAAAAAGTATGTGAAAATTATGAGGTACAAACCAAAGAGGATGGAATTTTTGAGTTAAATGCAAGTGATTTGAATATGTATAGGTGTTGGATTTAGCATCAACTGTGGCGGTCCACAACTCACCTCATCCTCTATGCAGTATGATGATGATTCCTCTACCCTTGGGGAGGTATCTTTCAGTAGAAGCACAAATACAAAATGGGCACTTAGCACTATTGGCTCTGTGAAAAACAAGAAATTCGATCAAATTGTGCAGACTACGACAAAGATTTCAACTTCTTTCATCAATCCAAGCATTTATCAAACTGCACGAAGCTCTCCTAGTTCATTGAGGTATTTTGGCCTTAACATGGAGAACGGCAATTATTCTGTAGAGCTACATTTTGCAGAGATATCAATAAGTGCGAACCAAAAGATATGGGAAAGCATCGGGAAGCGCATTTTTGATATTTACATTCAGGTACCCAATTTAAATAAAAGTTCAAGTGTGATTGAATTAACGTGAGGGTACTTACATATATGTCTTATGTCTGTATCCGAATACCTTTGGTCATTAGTATAAGTTCTTCACCCTACCAGTACAAGTTGTCTACAAAGTCCAACAAGCCCTCGGCATTTCATATGCTATCACAAATAGCACATGGACTCTAAATACCATGCTTTTTTCATTGTCCCAATCATAAAGCATTCATTCAATGCCCCACTATGGGTTGTAGCAAAAATAAGCTTTTGCCGTCTCAGCTGATCCTTGAACAATGGCACAATCTGATTTGAATTATGATCTCTAGGAGCTAATTACTTGAGCTAAAACTGAAACAATGGTTACCTTTCCTCCTTATCTTAAGTTCTTGTTTATTTTCCAGGGTGAAAAGATCTATGAAGATTATGACATTGCATCTAGAGCAAATGGATCATTCAAGGCTGTTGTAGAAAAACGCACCGTTCAAGTAACAAATGGCGTACTGGAAATTCATCTTAAATGGTCAGAAAAAGGCACATGTTGCATCCCAATATCAAGGACATTTGGACCTCTTATTTCAGCTATAGTTGTCAAAGCCGGTATGTATGGACCTTCCTGCTCCTTCCTGCTCAAATTATGGTGACTTTAAAAGTTCTTGGCAAGACACCAATAATTAGAATAAGACTTACACGAGCATTATATGCCCATGGACATTTGCCAGTTAGTTTTTTGTGGTTCATGGGGTTCAATGCAAAACATAGGGCAGGACAGCCACAAGGGCTAGATGCACTGTGAAAGTACCAAACAAGAAATATCCTGCAATTCTGCACATACAAATGAAAGTATCTAATGCAAATGTTAAGTTTTCAAACTTGTCATGTATTAGACTTATGTAGGCATCTAGTGCCGTCTTTCAGAAGAAAACAAAGTAGCACCCAATTGCAGATTTTCACTCCTTTTACATTGAAAGGAGTACATTTATAACTAAAGAGATGAGAGTTCCCTGGTTTTGTGGAAGCTAACCATAAAAATATACCTTAGATGTCCTAAAAGTGTGACGAAGATTCTCAAGGCAAGTTAAAATATTCTTGTGATTAAAACCACATGAGGTCTCAAGCTCTCATAGAAGTAAGGCAATGCCCAAGCAGAAATGGGGGCCAAGACATGGCTGCACTGAACTTCATAAACCATTAAATACATAGAAAGGACAGGCTACCAAATCGATATTAGAAATATAGTTTAAATCCAAACCGTGATTTGCATCCTGCCCAAAATATAAGTTCATTGCAGTGGCTTTGACTGCCAAAATCACTACAGGATGTGCATACTTGCCACTGGCATGCAATCCATTACTGCAAGTTGCTTTTAAGTGCCATTGAAACAGTTGACAGTTGAACAAAAAAAATTTGGTCACCTGGAGATATGAAGAGGTTGAGCACAACAGGTGAGTTATCTCATACTAGAATAATGGATCACTATACATCTCCATAGTTCTACATATGAATTACCAAATAGATAAAGTAGAGATGAGATTTCTTGACCTCAAATCCTTGAGACTGGACACCAGACAAATTGGCAACTCTGACGTTTTTGTATAACTTCAATGCTTCTTTCTCACCCACCATATTGGTCAGTTCTAAGAATTGTAAGTTGGGGTCATTGTTGGAATCCAAAAATTTGTCATTAAGTTTTTCCTGATTATACAAAGCGGAGCGAAATAGCTTATTGATATGCCTCTGTCATTTCTGCAGATTTTGACTATTCAACTAAATCTTATGGAAAAATTATTGGAATAAGTATAGCTGCTGCTGTAGTAATGCTGATTATCATCTGCTTAGTTATTTTTCTACATAGGAAAAAGAGGATGATGTTAATCCCTCATCACCAAGTAAAAGACACAGGTGACGTTTTATAGAGCATACTTAAACCTTGCCTTGAAATGGTACCTTACCATTATGTTTGAGCTTTACAGATTTTGATTGTCTCGTCAACATGACAAATATTCATATATACACATACAATGAGCTAGAAGCTGCCACTGAGAGATTTCATGCAAAGAACAAGCTTGGTGAAGGTGGATTTGGTGTTGTTTATAAGGTACTTGTTTAGACACTTTATTTCTGCATACATATCTGTTTAGACCACTTACCTCCTCACTTGCCAGGGAACTTTAAAAGATGATACCATAGTGGCCATCAAACTACTATC
Source organism: Isoetes engelmannii (assembly GCA_011763485.2). NCBI lineage: Eukaryota > Viridiplantae > Streptophyta > Lycopodiopsida > Isoetales > Isoetaceae > Isoetes > Isoetes engelmannii. Next base: position 19,906 of record JAANSK020250385.1, read on the forward strand.
ATCTCAGTCAACTCGACAAGAATTCATCAATGAAGTATCTGTCATATCATCAACAAAACACCGTAACTTAGTGAAGCTACTAGGATGCTGCCTGGAAGGGGATTACAGAATATTGGTACTGGAATATCTTGAAAACGGCAACCTTTGGGAGGCTTTGCTGGGTAAAGCCTATAATCTCGTGAAATATAACATTATTTTCTTTAACAAATGACACTACCGTTTTTACAGGTCCGCCTGAGTCTAGGTTAAATATGGACTGGTCAACAAGAATGCACATTTGTCTGGAAATCGCCAAGGGTATTGCATATCTTCATGAAGAATCATCGCCCAGGATAATTCATCGGGATATCAAGGCTAGCAACATTCTCTTAGATAAAGAACTAAACCCCAAAATTGCAGACTTTGGATTGGCAAAGTTATTTCCAGAAGAAGCCAGCTATATCTGCACCAGGATTGCTGGAACAATGTAAGTATTTGTCTAAAAAATAAACATTTTTAACCCGAATGCTATGTTAAGTAAGAGTGTTGTGTTATGGCTTCACCACAGAGGGTACCTATCTCCAGAATATGCCATGCGTGGACAGATTACAGAAAAAGTAGATGTTTACAGCTTTGGAGTACTTCTACTAGAGATGATTAGTGGCAGAAAGAGTGTGGATAATGCACTACCCCATGAGACTGAGAAGACTTACCTATTAGAATGGGCTCGGACCTGCTACAAGAAGAATCTTCTGCTTCAACTTGTGGACCAAGATCTTCATAATTACTCTGAAGAAGAGGCCGTAAGGATCATGGAATTAGCACTTCTCTGCACAGAACCGCTTCCCAGTAAACGACCTTCAATGTCAAAAGTAGTTACTCTGCTTCAACCTAAAAAATGTGAAATCGATCTTAGTCTAAGCTCGAAGAACTTGTTGCCCAAGAAGAGAGACTGGAGGAATTGGAGCTTTGGTGATGGTTTTCCAACGTTGGAATAAATTGCATTCGATGTATTATACATATTTATTTGGTTTGCAAAAAAAACAACATCGAATATACAATAGAAGGCAGGCATTGGTGATAATGTTTTGTTGCTCAGAGAATTCGTTCTCCGTTCAATAATTATCACAAGTATACAATAGTTAACGTATCTATACATGTTGCTCAACCCGACAAAAACATCTTCCTTGCAGCCAAATTCCTCCTGTTTAGATAGATCCTAAGTTCTTACTTCTTATTGCAAGCAGTGAGCCACACTGATTGAGAGAACCACACATGCGAGCCCTCGCTAATACAACTAACATTAGTCTAGATCTAGGCTATCCTTGGATGAATACAAATAGCAACTAGAACTGCCCTTCTAGAAATTGGTAAGAGAGAATGGGCCTTAAGGTTGCCTCAGCAGAGCATCCAACTTGAGTAGTAGCAACCTTAGCTATAGCTAAAAAAATCAAAGGTAATGTTTAAGTCTAAGTTACTAAGATAGGGATAATATTAAGGGGCAGACCATTTCGCGGGATCAGGGGCTCGCCAGGTCTGCACCCCGCAAAATGGCCTGCCCCTTAACATTTACCTACGAAAAAACATGGCAGAGGAAATTATGGCCTTGCCACGTAGGCACATGCCTAGCCACGTAGGCACATGCCTAGCCACATAGGCACAGGCCAATTATAGGTTTTAAAAACGTCTGTAATATAGCGTAATTTCCTCTAAACTGTTTTTTTGAATACTAAAGATAAGTTGCATGTTCGCTTATGGTGCCAGTATAACTGAAGCCATATATACATGTGTGCCACTCAAAATTGACTTGGCTACAGTAGTTCGAGCTGCCATTGACAATTTGGTTGTAGACCACCAGAACAAGTGCTTTTCCAAACCCTTAATAATAGTATCCAACATCACAATGCAGTATACTTCTGCCACCCAACAAATATGTCAGATACTAAAGAAAACCAATCTATTACTAAGATGGCATTCTGCAGATTTTGCTCAACAACATTTAGGAAAAGGAAAGTATCATCACCATACTGATTACAAATCTCTTGTGACCAGTTGTACATGGGGAGTTCATGCAAGATGCCATCTTGTACAACGATTGAAAAATATCTGAGAGAGGCTATTTGCCACAATTATGAATAGCAATGGCGCCAATGGCCAACCCTGATGAATGCCATGACCAACCTGAAAAAATGCAGAAGGCTCTTCTTTGAAAAAGGACAAAGAGTGGCAGAATAATGAAGTCTCATGACATCAGATATGAACTGTGCACCAAAGCCAAAGTGTAAGAGACACGTTTTCAAAAACCCAATCAACACTATCATATGCCTTTCCAAAATCCAGCTTCAAAACATTCTCAGAAGTCTGCAATCTTGCCCTATATATGCCCTCATAGTACATCTACATTGTTGAAATTACAATGCGGTGACAAAAAAGCGGATTGTGTAGAGGAAATAGAGTCAGCAAGAATGTTGAAGCTTTTGGGTATAGGCTTTAGCATAGATCTTTTAAACAGAAGACAACAAGGATGGGACGCCAACCTGGAATTGAAGAGGAGTTTCCATAATTTTTTGGTCTGCCCCTATTTGCTACTGCATGTTCTTGTGAGAATAGGAATTTGAAAATCTTATGTGGGAAGGGTTTATATTTGCACATATTCATGTAAAGATCTTGAAGTATCATTAGGAGCAGATCGCTTAATGGTTATGTATGAAATTGCTCTATTATGCAAAATAAATGTGCCACTTAGGCTAAGTTGTTACACGTGGTTGAAGGAAGTTTTTTACCTCTTTTAGTTCCTTTTTTGTTCGTTTTTTTTCCATTTTTTTCTTTTTGCTCCATATCTTTCATTTATTTCTTATCCAATCTTCTTCTTCGTCAACCTCACAAATTGCCTTGGTTCGTTCCTCTGTTTGTCCATTTGCTCTAGTTCCTTATTTGTTTGTTCAATTGACCTCTTAAATCGTCGTAGGTCTTAAATTCCTTTCCTTCGTTTGCTCAATTCTCCTCTTCATTCGCTTTCGTTATGTTTTCTCTGTTGGTGTTCATATATCATGTTTTTGCCCTTTGCTACTCCATCAGTCTTGCTTAGCACACTAGTTCCTTATCAATGTGGTTTCGAGTTCGAGACCGCCCAGAATCACATTCGGTACTGTTGGAGGTCAAATCCTAATAGAAGCAATATAAGGTGGTTGGGGGCGGGGCCCAACCGAGCAATGTAGTGTGGTGTGTGGTCACATGTCCAGTTGGATCCTGCCTAGTAGTGTGACGTTAAAAATACTATCTATCTATCTATCTATCTATCTATCTATCTATCTATCTATCTATCTATCTATCTATCTATC
>JAANSK020250386.1:0-13320 GCA_011763485.2 Isoetes engelmannii
ACCCCTTATTTTAAACTAGAACTTAAGTGACCTAGGAGAGGTACACTTAACTCAGTTAAGAACTAACTTAACCTAACCATTAAGTGAGAAAGGTGTAAAAATCTAGTTAGGTTAATAATTTTCATATGAAAATGGCATATTCCTTGTAGCCTCTTTGAATATATAGAGTAGCTTGAGGATTCATAAGTTTTTCGGATTGCCGCCTCTCAATGGACAATTTAAGGGTTAGTTTTGGCACCTTGAAGTATATTTCAGGCATATCTTAACATTCTACAACTAGACTTTGGTTCTTTTTTCGCTAATGAAAATTTCAGGGAGCGTGATCTACGATTTTGCCTTTCCAGACACCGACCGTAAATAATGAAAAAAATGTTTCTAGCAAGTTCCAACGCACTAGCCATTGACAGACATATCTTTCCATGTATTTGTTATGTAATTCAATATAGTGATAGGTCTTAATGGGAAAAAATGGAATGTTTAGTGTATCATACATTTTCAACTCATGGACAAACCCATCAACCTATTCAATTGTAGGCTCAACCTCTTCATGAGGGGTTGGTTTTAAACAACCAACAACCAACAGCCCCCCTTAGTCTTCTTTAACTTAATGATACCCTTAACTGAAGGTGGGAACATAGCATAATTATCTCTAACCTAATGAAACCCTTGAATTACTAGTGTGAAACACAAGATCATTGTAAATATTAGGTTAACTTGAATTTTTGAACCTAATCTAAGTGGTTCATAATGGGTGTAGTGGGAATGCATATCTTCATGATCCGTTTAGTCAGTCTTAATTTAATGGGCTTAATGGAAAAACACAGCTTAAATTCCATTAAGTTAAGAGCTGACTAGCTAGTTAAGTTAAACTAACCTAAAGGCGAGTGGAAAATGACCCTGAATCTGCCTTTTAAGTAAGCACTCTGGGTTTTACTAATGATTTCATCAAGAGCAGGCTTAATTCTAGCTGCCATAGCCCCTGAAATGATCTTACACATAATATTTTAGATAAAGATATGGGCCTATAATCTAAAAAAGAAATGGGCATGTCAATCTTGGGGATCAAGGCAATCAAACTGGTGTTGATCCTGCAATCAAGAAACCTATGATTAAGGAAATCATTGTCGATTAGAACAACATAATCACCTATGTAGTCCAAGGTCTATTTATAAAACTAGCAGGGAGCTCATCTGGAACCAGGGTCTTGCCATTTTCCATCTCATTCACAACTTTAAAAAGTTCTTCCTTAGTGCAGGATTCTGATAGGGACACATTCATCCCCTCAGTAACCTTGGGTTGGATGTTCAATAATTTATCAATTTCCTGGATTTGTGCATCCTGAATAATTCCCATGATTCTAACAAAATGCTCTTTAGCAGCCCTTTTCATGTCTTCATCCTTATCCAGGTTGTTTCCTTCCCAAAGAATGTTGTAGATTTGATTTCTCTTAATCTTCCCTTTAGCTTTGATAAAGAAGTATTTTGAATTGCTTCTTTCATCTTCTTTTAGCTCTCTAACCTTGGCTTTAATCTTCCAACCTTTAGCTATTCTGATCTCTTCTCAATCTGTAATTTGATGTCATCCTTTTCCTGACCCTCGGCTGCATCGTACTGATTTTTCAGGTTCTATAGATGGAGCTGATAAACGCTTTTCCCACAGACCTTGAGCCAATTTTTTATCTTCTTTGATTCTCTTACCCACCAATCCATCCAACCATTTTGATCACTTGGCTTGTCCTCTTGATTAATAACTTGTTCCAGATTGACAAAAAAGTCCTCATGATCAAGCAAGTTAGTATTCAATTTAAAATAAGAATTCCTCTTTCTATTGGTGCTATTACCCTTGATAATAATGAGCTGAGGAAAATGATCAGAAAGAGTATAATTAGTAATATTAGTTACCCTAGAACTTCAGAGAGATAGAACTTGTCATGAAGGCAGCACACAGGCTGATCTCTGTGATCATTCGAACTATAGGAATGAGGCACAACCCTGGCTAAGGTGAGATTGTGGTTGTGCAATAGGTTGTACCAAGGAGTGTTCTCCTCTGCATTAAGAGCCCTGAGGTTCATATTTCTCATATAATCATGAGTAACCATATTGAAATCACCCCCAATGATGCACTCATCATAGGGAATATTATTTAGACTATTTTTAATGGTATTCCACTGGGTAGCCCTCTCTGCAGGTTGGTGATAAGCATAGATGTTAACCAAGGCCAGCCTACAGTTATTAATCTTACCATGAATAATTTGCCATCTTATATTGTTTTCATGCATCATATGAATGTCATAGTTAATCCTACTATGCCAAGCAACTGTAATGCCAGTTGAAGTATTATTTGCTCTAAGAGACCAATGGTGAAAATTAGAAGGAAGGACGTTACTAATGATATCAGTAAAATTATCATCATGCAATTTATGCTTCTGAAAGAAAAGGAAGTCTAAATTCATGGAGTTAAAAGACCAACTTTTAATCTACCTCTCTTGGTTTTGGAATTAATACCTAGGATATTCTAGGTGATACCTTTAAGACTTATATCCATTTAGAGGTGGGAGAATCTTCTTTGAAGACCTTTGACGGGGTCCCAAGATCTTACTTTTATCCATTCTTCTGCCTTTCTTTCTTCTGTTGGTCACCAAGGAACAGTCAAGAACATCAGCATTGTCCAGATCCATCTCTTTTCAGTGCTCTTTGCATCATCCTGATCTTCCAGCCCTGAGTCTTTATAGATCATCAACAGATTGTTAATTCCACCAAGATCCAGTGTTGAGACACTCATCTTGACGGTGTTAATGTTAATAACAATTTTTGAGGAAAATTGAAAAACAATACTATCTTCAAAGGCTTTTTGTTGGATAGGATGGATAGGAGAAGAGTTAATTACCAAACTTTTACCTTTACTGCTCTCACCCGTCTCCACATCCTTATTTGTTTGCTGAGCTCTAGGTCTCCAAACTTTTCCTTGTTGGAGTTGACTGTGATTCTCCCCCTTGTTAGTAACTTTATTCTTACCTTTGCTTAAATTCATCTTAGCAGGATCATTGGCAACAGACTTTCTGGAGTCGATGATCCTAAGGTTGATGATAGAATCTAGGCTGATCTTACACCTGATATCCTCATCCCAAGCAGGGTAATCCTCTTCTGAATGCACTGGGGAAGTTTGTTTGAGGAGTAATAATTTGAACGACTTCACCCAGGGATGAAGCGATTGCTCTAAGATAGAAATAGTCCAAAAACCTGGTGGAAGGTTGGCATTGGAAATCTAGGTAGTGGTAGCTATAGAGGAGAAATCTCCTGTAACATAATCAGGATCCCATTTCATGATATAAACAGGTTGGCTCGAAATAGAGTGGATTCTTTTAGTGAGAATACACTTAACATTGCTTTCTTCCTTACAGATGACTTGAAAAGTCTTAGAATCTAGCTTAAGGATAGAAATTATAGGAATGTATTGGATTCTAGTAAGCCAATGCTTAACTTCACTGATAGGAGGGCACTTTTGAAGGAAGTGGATAAGAATACCATGCCTAGAGTTCTTGATTATAGCAAGAGTTATCTTTAATAGCACTAAGATCAATGAAATCATGAGAGCTACAAACATTATTATTGTTATCAACAAAAGCATTCTCAATAGGATTAGAAGTATTGGACAAAGCATTTTTATAAGAATTACCGTTAAGCTTGTCATACTTGCCCATGATCGGAACTGTGCATTTCAGCATCTGCTTGGAGATCTTTGTTTTGTCTTTGTCCATGTTTTTTCCTTGAATCACGGCACAATTGGGGCAGTTACAGATCCGGGCTTCAGATGGATAAAAATAGTCATTGCTATCAGATATCTTGAATTGATTTGTGGCTTCCAATGGCATCTGCCGAGTTTTAATTCCATTTTCATCTCCTTCAAGACTTCAATATCAAAAGTATGGAAGCGAGCCTTGAAACTTTTCTGAAAGTTTTCAATAATGTGATCATCTGTTTCTTCCCAAGTTTTTACCAAACGGAAGGAAGCTTTTGATTTGCATCCTAAATCTTCGAGTTCCTCAACTAAGGTTCTTGCTGCTTGGAGCTTTTTTGTCATTGACCTTCTGAAAATTTAATTTCTTAAGCTGCAGCAATCCTCATTCAAGTGCCATGTTTTAACCCTTATCAGCTTGTACAGTAGGATGTCCATTTCTTGGATTTTTTGAATCATCTGCCAAGCCAAATCTCTAGTATTGGCTCTCCCTTCCACATACTGATTTTCTAATCGTTGCATTTCAAGTTTACAAACAATAATCTGCCCTTCCAGTTGCACACCAGGTTGTTGCGTCCTGCTGTTATCGAATAATGTCAAAAACTGCCTTAAGATCTTTCATTTTTGTCCAAGTGGGGTCTTTTTTATCCTCCAGAAGAAAAATTTGGTCCCAGTTTTTGATGATTTGAGTCTGATTTGCATTTCTCTGAGTTCCCTTTCCTGAAGAAGATCCCCCGTCCTTTCCTCTTTTCGTGGTGGTTTTGGACTTCATGTTTTTCCTCGGAACCCAGGCAAGCCGAGACACAAAGCTTGGGAGGAACCGATCTGTCGATGACGAATGCTTGTCGATACTGGAGAGAAGGGGGTGAGCCAAAATCAAGACTCTGTACGAGCAGGCTACAGGAATTATGATTGGACCCCTCCTTTCTGCGACCATCAGCTTTTCCAAAATAAAAAGATTGAGAAAAAAATACAAAGAAGCTAAAAAAAACTCATAAGATATTCCCTATATAGACTGTCATATTCCTACTGCTAACTACAACCGGGTCCAAGACCCAAGAAAACCTGCTATTTAGATTGTCTTGTCAGTTGGAAACCACAAACCACCAAACGACCACTTCTAGATCCTCGATGATCTGGGCTGGCAACAAATAAAAAAAAAAAAGAGATCCAGTAGTAAATCGGCTCATTTCCAAATTCTGCAATAGCACTCATGGTAAACAAATTCCTTTCAAATTTGTTGCCTATGGACACATAAGGTTGGGAGTTGTGAGCAGAAACTTTCAGGGATCCGACTCTGTCAAAACAAAGGATGCAAAGATAAAGAAAGTTACTTGAAATTCTACAAAAACCAATTCTAGAAGACTTTACAATAGCTAGTATGATCAAATTCTGCCCATCGATTCCTGATTATCAACTGGGATGATTGGGAATCCCAATCTCTAGAGAACAGCTTCAAGCAAAGCCTCATCCATCGGCCTTGAGATAACCTTCCAGTCTCTGAAGCAGGGCAGTGGCTAGAGCGCGCGGGCGCAAATGGCACCTACCAGTCATTTTCTCGACCCCTTGGTGTATTGGTTATCACTAGGGGAGCTAGTGTTTAGCATTTGTTATGGTTTAGATAACGATTTACATGAAGAATCCACCCTTTTGGTGTATTAATTATCAAAAGTGTATGTCTAGATGACCGGATTGAAGAAAAAAAAGAGGGGATGGAAGAAGGAGCTATGAAATCCTAGAGTTTTGGTGTGTTCAGCTAAAAGCTAGAAAATCCAGAGCTATGGGGAAGGAAAAAGAATGAAGAAGGAAGTCTGGCGATGGCCGGGTTTGTAGATGCCACACGCAATCCTGACCGTCGAATGCGCATGATAACGCGCGGTGCCCGAGATGGACGATCGTCAATCATGTTGCTTCACGCCTCCTAACGCGGAGTGGCAAAAAACATAGAATGTGCAATTGTGAATTGGACAGATGAGATTGAAAGATTTTTCCACCCAACCATCAAAGCCAAGGTTTGCCATTCGGGCAACCCAAAAACTACCTTGCCTCCTTCATTACTTTTATACATAACCTATAAAGGTAACAAAAAAAAATTAACATCTTAAGTGCTAGGGAAATAGAACAAAAAGCTTAAAAAGAAAATAACTAACCTGAACACAAATTTTCCAAAAAACTCCTGATGGATAAGCTTTGTTGGACTTTTGTATAAACCTTTATCAAGAAAATGACTTGAAACTTAGAAGCCTCCACAATTGCTACTCCAGAAACGTGTGTAGAAAGTTGCCACCTCCAGAAATGACGCTAAAAAGAAACACAAACTCTATAAGAAATAAGAAACTAAAAATAAAACAAGAATGAAGCAAGAGGAATGCCGGTTTAGCTTCAACACCACAACAGAGTTGCAATGTCTTAAAAAAACAACAAGCGCGATCAAACGCGTTCAAAAAACACGAAAACAGTAAATACTAAAAGTTAACAAACAAGAGATTAATAAAATGAGCCTTCAGGCCAAGAAAATTGACCTTGCACAACAAGAAAGTACAAAAAAAAAAAATAGAACATTAAAAAGCTCGACATGCAGTATGCAACAGAGCCGAAGCGCCACAGCCGAGAAAAGGAAGCAGAAAATGAAAACGAGAACTGAAAAGGTTGTATGTTGATGGCGCCATGTGGACACAAATTACTAATAAAGTGGTGAGCATGCGTGAACCCACCGCCCATCGCCATTATTTAGCGAGAAATTGGAAGACAGCATCCCCTGCTGGTGGCGACAACCGGTGGGTTTCCCTAGCACATAACGCATGAAAACTTAATTCGAATTGTGATCCTTTTGTTAATACGGTGCATCAAACCTATTCATAAGATGAATAACTAACTCGATTAGTCTCTCACACAAGTTTTGCCATGCGACACCTTGTTTTGTATTGTACATTTAAGTTTCGCGAGTTTCGAGTGCCCAAGATCGCCCACGATGGATTTATTGTACACATACATTATTATTCTCCTTATTAATGTTTACGTGGATGGTTTGGACCTATGAAAATGGTGGATGACACTACTGCAAGGAACCCCCGGCCTCATAAGTTATTTTCCATAACCCGCGAGGGGAGAGTTAAGGTCCTCATCAAAGCCTCCGCATACTACCTATCCAGCTTCAACAAATAACCCTAGAAAATTTGTATAATAAATTCTCCACGATCACAAACCATACATAAATAACATAAGATTGTTAGTTGTTGAAGTCAGTATTCGTATGAAATTAAATGTGACAGTGGACACGCCTGTTTAGAATAGAAAGGGTATTTTCGTGCAAAGAGTATTTGTGTGAAGGTATAGGGATGGATTGGCGTGACGTTCCAGGATAATATATGGTATAAATACTTATATTATATTGGCCACGTCACTAGTACATACCATACGTACGACATGTACTCGATCGTCGGTATAGATTAACCCATGTGGTGACGCACCCTTAGGCCCCAAATATATTGCACTTGTTGCAATATGTCAATATATTATGCTAATTGCCACATGGCATGATCCCATGGCTTGACCTATTACCATCAAACCCTAGGTGAGTGTGCCTTAAAAGGTACCTCCTCTATAAAAGGGGGCAAACCTAAAGCGCCCCCCTTTTTAGATCAGCGCCAGCAGTCAAGCCAGTCACCATCAATAGTAGTCGCCCAACAATTGTCTTCAGCCCGAGGAGCACACCTGCTGTCCCCATTCTTGGGAAGCATACCTACCACAGTCTCGATCCATTTTCCAGTAGCTATGAAAGCTTTCAGATGAGCAATGCCCGCAGCCAGGGTTCTGGTAGGTGCTACTTGCCCCATTATTGACTCTTAGATCAGCCATTGGCCATTCTTGTCCCCATTCCGAGCCATAGGTGCAAAGAACTGGCCCATGAATCTAACCCTGATTGTTAGATAGATTTCTATTCAGTTATGATGTTTCTGTATTTATTATGATGATCATTAGATGATTTATTCGCCTTCTTGTGTATTGGAAAGGGGCAGAGACCCAAGCCTTGTATTAGTATGATGATCCTAGTTTTAGGCTTGATTAGTTTCCAACTAAATGCGGCCTGTGCATAAGAGCCTACCTGTGCTGTGGGTGGCGGGGCCAGACTGATTTATAAGGGGGAACTTGTCCCATAGTAGTTGATCCCTCTGGTGTGTAAGGCCTACCAAGGAACATTGTGAGCTAGGTCTAATACCATTATGCACTGCGTGAGGCTCTTGGTATGGGCTCGACACCTCTTGGGCAGCGCGGCCACCTTCAATGGGGTTCAAGTCGTATATGGGCAGTGGTAGCCCTCTAGCTCGCCTGCTATGGGCATGGATTCTCTAGAAGGGAGAAGTCCCTTTCCTGCCTCATTGGGACTGGGGAGATGCAACCCAGGAGTAGCCCCTTTGGCTATGCACCCGGCAGGCTACCGCCAGGTCCCAAGACTTATTATCCTATCTGCAAAGTATGCGCAGGAGGGACGGATGGAGTGGACTACCCAACGACCATATTCTATCCGAGCCAAATCCATTGCCATGAATTCTGTCTGCCCTGAACTCTGGAGACCCAAGCCGTCAGTCATACCTTTGAGTCTGAGCCTTAGGTAGGATTTGCCTTTGATGTTATGATGCTATGTTGTTTTCAGGTGATATAGCGATCTCCACACTTCGAGGTGGTATTGAATATGTTATGTTTGATGTTTGTACTTACATTTATGCTTCCACACTGATAGGTGGATCCCGAGGGAGACGGGATCAATGACATGTCCAGTCCTCCCACATGGCTCCTTCTCACCATCAAGGATCCCACGTCAGATGGACAACCTTTCGTTGGTATTATGGCTGACGAGGGGGAAACTCCAGTTTCTATATGATGGGAGCATCGAACACTAGTTAGGGACGTCACAATGGTACCAGAGCAATGATCTTGGTTACCAAGATCGAGCCCTGTCCATCACCCGATAGTTCACTGTCCTAGAAACTCAACCTAGGAATTAGATCCCAAGCAAGAACCTCGAAAAGTGGAAAAAAAAATTTCCAAGTAATAGCTAGATAGAGTAGTTAGATAAAGGTAGTTAGAAAAACCACTAGGGAGATAGGCCCACTCTACTAAAATTTGCCATAGTTGCCTTGACATGGGTTAGCGTGGGCCACAACACCATTAGAAAAATTATGATGATAAGTTAAAAGATAAAATGAATATGTCAGTTCACCTTATGAGCCAATTTTAAGCTAGGGTTTCACATTTAAATTCTCAATAGAAAAATATTTCTAGCAAAGTAGCACTTAAGATGGGCCATTTGGGTTAGCATGCACGAGAGCACCATTAGAATAATTCTAATGCCCTTCTGGCGCACCCTAACCCATATCAAAATAAAATTGTCTAAAGAACTTAATTGTTTAGAGCTAATAAACACATGTTAATTGAGTAGTTATAACACCAATTTCCCATGTCAAACCCTAAAAATCCCCAGGCCTATAAAAAGGTACCTTGACCCCTCTCAAAAATTAGGGTTTACCCTTCTGCGCTCCGCTCCTGTTCCTGAGGTGATTTTTAGACCTCAGAAGGCAGCAGAAAGACGTCAGAAGGCGCTGACCGATAAGCATAGATCAGTAAGAGATCCATACGTTTTCCACGTAAGTCTTCTTAAGAAGCATGTGCACCACTCAAGATTGTCCCAGAAGTTCTTCTTCAGAGGGCTTATAAGAAGACAAGGAGATCGCAATTTATACAGTTCTCGGTCAAGTGGTCACACTTGCCTGTGGAAGATGCTACGTCGGTGCTACAATCAGATGTCGAGAAGCAGTATCCACAATTTTGGGAGCAATGCAAGGGACGACTTGTCACCAAGTTAGTCGATGCCGTCATCATAGGTGAGTTAAAAGTCTACTACTTTGATGAGATGGAAGTAGACGCCTTTGAGAGAAAAGAGGTCATATAGGGCATGATAGGAAAGCACCTCTCGTCTCTCGTCTCAGGCCATGATGGGGGAGGAACCACCCCCTATGCCACGGTTGACGACAGGTGTAGGCATTAGTGGCATATTAGGCATTATCGGGCATTGTCTCCACGACCACGATGGAAGAAGCATCCTCTTCCTACGTCGGGAGATTATTCTTGCATCCATTTAATTAAGTAAATGGGTGGTTCCTTATAAACCAACTTTATAATATTAAAAACTATGGTTAACAAGTGTGATTTGCAGGCCAATGATCTCGAGGATAAGGTATGGAGTCGCACGAGACAACTTGTTGCAAATAATGATATATTTATACGCCACAAGGACCTAGTTAGCCACACATAAACTTTTTGTTATGTGATAAAGTTTCTTAAATTTGTGTTTAATTTGAGGCAAGTGAAATGCCTTCGAACTATAACTCATGTTTTGATAACTGATATTCTGAATTATTATTATTCTAAAGGTCCAAATTATTTGAATGACCCTGAATTGTACTAAATGCATGTCATTGTTGTGATGTTGCAGGGAATATGCAGGATTCAAGGTGGGGAGACTATGATACTGCGGACAACATCAATCTAAGGTGGGGAGATTATGACGTTCCATTATAATATACGGTATAAATACGTATATTATATTGCCACTGTCACTAGTACATGCCATACGTACGATATGTACTCGGTAATCGATATAAATTAACCCATGGGGTGGCGCACCCCTAGGCCCCAAATATATTGCAGATGTTGCAACATGTCAATATATTATGCTAACTACCACATGGCATGATCCCATGGCTTGACCTATTACCATCAAACCCTAGGTGAGTGCGCCCTAAAAGATACCTCCTCTATAAAAGGGGGCAAATTCTAAAGTGCCCCCCTTTTTGGATCAGCGCCAGCAGTCAAGCCAAGTCGCCATCAACAGCAGTCACCTTCAGCCCGAGGAGCACACCTGCTGCCCCCATTCTTGGGAAGCGCACCTGCCACAGTCTCGACCCATTTTCTAGTAGATATTGAAGCTTTCAGAGGAACAATGCCCCCCCAGCCAGGGTTCTGGTAGGTGCTACTTGCCCCATTCTTGACTCTTAGATCAGCCATTGGCCATTCTTGTCCCCATTCCGACCCATAGATGCCAAGAATTGACCAATGAATCTAACTCTGATTGTTAGATAGATTTCTATTCTGTTATGATGTTTCTATATTTTTTATGATGATCATTGGATGATTTATTCGCCCTCTTGTGTATTGGGAAAAGGGGGGGGGGGGGATGTAGAGAACCAAGCCTTGTATTAGTATGATAATCCTAGTTTTAGGCCTAATTAGTTCCCAACTAAATGCGGCCTGTGCATAAGAGCCTGCTTGTGCTGTGGGTGGCGGGGCCAGATCGGTTTATAAGGGGGAACTTGTCGCATAACAGTTGATCCCTCTGGTGTGTAAGGCCTACTGGGGAACACTGTGAGCTAGGCCTAATACCATTATGCATTGCGTGAGGCTCTTGATACGGGCTCGACACCTCTCGGGTGGCGTGGCCACCTTCAATGGGGTTCAAGTCATATACGGGCAGTGGTAGCCCTCTAGCTCGCCTGCTATGGGGATGGATTCTCTGGAAGGGAGAAGTCCCTTCCTGCCTCATCGGGACTGGGGAGATGCAACCCCGGAGTAGCCCCTTTGACTATGCACCTGCTAGGCTACGGTCAGGTCCCAAGACTTATCAGCCTATCTGCAAAGTATGCACAGGAGGGGCAGATGGAGTGGACTACCTAACGACCATGTTCTATGCCAGCCAAATCCATTGCCATGAATTCTGTCTGCACTAAACTCTGGATGCCCAAGCGGTCAATCATACCTTCGAGCCTTTGATGTTATGATGCTATGTTGTTTTCAGGTGATATGGTGATCTCCACCCTTCAAGGTGGTATTGTATATGTTATGTTTTATGTTTGTACTTACATTTATGCTTTCGCACTGATAGGTGGATCCCGAGGGAGACAGGATCAATGACAGGTCCAGTCCTCCCACGTGGATCCTTGCTCACCATCAAGATCCCACGACAGATGGATGGCCTTTCGTTGGTGTTATGGCCGACGAGGGGGAAACTCCAGTTTCTATACGATGGGAGCATCGTACACTAGTTGGGGACGTCACAATCGGACGACGCGTGCGCTGGTGCAGATGTCTTCCAGCCCGTTGCTTTTGAATTCTAGCCTCTGCATGCAAAGAAGGTGAGTGGATGTTTGCCAGAAGCCATAGCTTCTTGTTGGGAAGCTCTTGCGATAGGGCTTTCTCTGGTCGATTTGCAACCAATTGTGCACGGCTTTTTCTGGTTGGTTTTGCTGTGCAGGACTTCTTCTGACCGACTTGCAGCCAATTGTGACGGTGACCATGCTCATTTGGGCTTCTTGTGGTCGATTTGTAGCCAAGACTCTATTTTTTGCAAGGCTCATTTTTTCAGGATTTGAGATTGATGGCAGCAAGCGATGATGATGTTACCCTGATGCGAAATAGGAGCCATTTGCTCCAGTCATCAAGAGTTACTTTTATGCAAAAGGTAAATGAAGCTCCATAGCCATTGAGGCCGCTATCTATTTATAAGCTCCATTCATGGCTTAGTACCGCCAACTCCAACACAACATAAATTTCTTCCTGGATATCATATCCCAATTTTCTGCAAGTTTTGTTTGTGGTATTCAGCTTCTTGCAGGAGGGAAGCGAAATGAAAAGAGGAGTTCACTGCAGCAAAAGCCAAGAGTTTTTATTTGTCACGAGTTCTTACTTATGCTTCATTGTTCTTCCAGGGCATGCCATTCATAAGCGTGTTTGAAGGATTAATTAAGGCAAGCCGTGAGTGAGATACAAAGATTGATGTGTAGTAAGGCAAGAGCATTGGTATCATGTTGAGGTTCGATTCCCCAAGATCTGATCTATTACAAGCTTGTACTGTATCAGACATGAATGGTTGACCTACATTATAACCATTGGTTGTGATTCCTAAATCCCCCCTTATAAATCGGATCAGGACGGGGCAGTTTGACCCTATCTTGACCTGTGACGAATGGACCACCAGGCTCCTCATGGAATATCCTGGGGGATATGACATGATTCAATGGCCACGAAAATTTAAAATACACCCCATGTGATAGTAGATTTGCCAAGAAAGCTTAACTGAAAAGCAACCCAGCTTATCTAATGTTAAGCGAAAAAACTATGCATAGCAGCAAGGCGTATTCTATTTTAGAGAAATATTTGTATACAATTTGTTTTTCGAAAAAAATATATATAAACTTTTTACAAATAAATAAAATATTTAGAACGACGGAGCAGGGGCTGGACCTTCTTCATTAATCTCCAGCATCTCGGCTGCACTTTGCAAAGCCATAGCCGGAGCGCTTGCCATAGCCATAGCAAAATTTCCTTCCTTTTTCTGGCTATGTAGCATCTGGATCATGGAATGCGTGCTCTTTGACAACACCATTGGACCTCCGATCATCCGCCTTGACGGTCTTAAATAGGCGCACACATGAGGTAAGTATATATCTGCATCAAAATATTACTCTGATCAGCTTAGAAAATTTCTTTTGTCTTCCTGTGGAGTGATTTTTACCTTCCCCTGCTGCAAGC
>JAANSK020250397.1:0-13316 GCA_011763485.2 Isoetes engelmannii
ATGCAATGCATGCATGCGAGACATGCATGCTCGCCCCCTTCTAGAATCTCGATCCGATGGCTCGGATCGATGCCATTGGATTTTATTGCATTTTGCAATAAACGTTGAAAGCGGGGCAGTGGGTGTTACTTTATATAAGTTACACATTTGTGTTCATTTTCTTTAACTTCATCGTCATGGCAATTCAAAAGCATGTTAAGCATAATAGTAATTGCAGTTGTTATGCGGATTGGTTTTGCTATGCTGCCTACGTTGGCCATGAATGGATCATTTAATCCTACCTTTAAAAGGCTTGACATTCATTAAGATGACCTTTTAGCATAACTTAAAATGACATAACAAAACAAACAAGCTACGACCACACAACAACTGAAATTATGTGAAGGCAAATTACAGAATACAATTAAGGGGTAACAAACACTGCCCATTTGAGACACAGAAATGACCAAACAAAAACAAACCAATCTTTCTTTATAGGCCATGCCTAATGAAGACTGGTTTGTTCCTTTCTTTGAGAAATGGTATGTGTTTAACATGATTTACTAAAATCTAAACCTTGATGCCAGTGTAAATGGCCCTTTACATAAACAATCATGGATATCTCACACATCTATATAACAAAAATGACCCTTTACATAAACAATTTTGAGATGTCTCACACCTATATAACAAACAAGGTAACTTTTGCACCTTGAATTCAACCTCAGTGCACACCCTACTATGCACACCCTAATACACACTATTATTGCATTCTATGGTATTCTCGCAGAACCTTTGTAAAATG
The DNA here is from genome assembly GCA_011763485.2 of Isoetes engelmannii. Lineage (NCBI taxonomy): Eukaryota > Viridiplantae > Streptophyta > Lycopodiopsida > Isoetales > Isoetaceae > Isoetes > Isoetes engelmannii. The sequence continues at coordinate 785 of JAANSK020250397.1, forward strand.
AAAAGCATCTAGTCTTAAAGAGCAGTTCAAGAAAAAATCTTAAAAGATAAGCAGGGACACCTTCTGAGTTGGGAGCATTGCTGGCCTATCATTCACCGCTTCCAAACTTATATCCAGGGCACCTTACTAGTTCTACCATAAAGGTCGAACGGGTTACATTTCGCTCTTTTTCAGCCAAAGGTTCAAGGCGTAATGTGTCTTCTCTTGGTCTCCTGATTTTCAAAGCATTGTGGTGGCCGGAAAAGTTAATTGGCAATCAGAAAACTTTTTGGGCGGGCTGAAATGATGCCGCTTTCGAGCTTTATGTCAGAAGAAGGCCAAGAGCAGGCCATTTCGCATGGCTCGAACCTGGCTTGCCCTAACAGGCTCACCAGGCGAAATGGCCTGCTCTTGGCCTTTACCTATTACGGAAATTTTTGTTTTCATAAGAAAGCGCGTGGATTTCGAAGGAGACCATGCTTACATTGATAAACTTGCCTTAGATTGCTATTCAGACGGAGCCGGCAGAGGCCTCCAGTTCAGCATTCCCTTCAGATAGTCCCCATACCGGAGGGGCAGAGCGTCGTGCGAATTTGGAGGACAGGACCTTGAATTTGCGGATTGTCGGACTCCTTGAGTCCAGCAGTGGATCAGATGTAGAGGAGGCTGAGCACTTCTTCACAGATACCATGCATATTCCATGCCCACGCATTGAGACAGCTTGCAGGGTTGGCGTTCAGTGGCCAGACCGGCCACGCCATATTTTGGTCCGCTTTCGGGCACGACAGGACAGGTTACACGTGCTACAGCATGGCATCCATCTTCGGAATACTAATTTCTCAGTTCAGGAAGACCTTACGCTACTGCAGTTGAGTTGCCGAAGGGAAGAGCTCTGCAAAGTACGGAAGCCAGCTTACAACGGAAATGGGTGGTGTACAGGGGAGGGGCCGCGATCATTCGTGACCAGTGGCCTCGCGATCCATGGCTGGGATATTCATAGACACATAATGGTAAACTATAAGCATGCACATAGCACAAATATTTGATGTTTTGGTGTTTTGTTCCAGGACTACGGTCCCCTTTCTGTTCTTCAGGACTTCGGTCCCTATGTACTGTTTCCAGGACTTCGGTCCCTTTTTACTGCCGTCACATGTCCAATTGGACGCTGCTCAGAGGCGTGACGTTAAAATATTTATCTTTATCTTTATCTTTACCTTCGAAGACCGAATAGAAACCGTGCCATTGACCTTTGCTCAAACAACATCTCAACCGTCTAACAAGCTTGGACATCCCCTACTTTACCGCAGCCGTCCATCACGGTTTATGCCAAACCCCCTTGGACCTAAAAATACTTTATTTATACAAATTGACACGTAAGCGTGGTACCTCGTGGTGCGAGCGGTCTACAATTGTTTTGCGGACGTGGGTTCATTTAGGCCTTCAAGATCAAATTTCTTGCTGAAACCCTGAAGCACACCCGCGATCGGCCGGAAGCATGGCGATCTACCTCTGATCGCTGGTTTTGTAATACAGCTTGTTTCGTGGTTGCCAATCGAAGGAGTATAAGTTTAGGTCGCAAAATTTGGATGGGTACTTCCGATCTAGTTTCCGATGCGATCATGGGTGAGGAGCAAGATAAATGGCTAGCAGATGCAATGACTTTGGTGCAGCAGCAGGCCTTTTTCATGCATCGCGCTTTGGTATAGATTTTGTTTTTGATCTAGTGCAGCTTGTGTCATTTCTGGACTGATTTTAAGTTCCTCTAAATGCGTTGTTATAAAATTTTCAATGTTGGAAAATTGAGAGTTTGAGTTGCAAATACAAAAGCCAGTGCGGCTTTACCACTTTCTACAACCAAATGGTTAAAGGTTCTTTTTGTTTGGAAACAGGATGGCAATAATTTGAGAGAAGCATTGAAGTTTTCAGCGCAAATGCTTTCAGAACTGAGGACTTCAAAGTTGTCCCCACAGAAATATTACGAGTTATGTATCCATCCTAGATTCATTGTAACACATTGAGTGTTTTTTATTGATTCTCTTGTTACCTTCATTCAATCTAAGACATGAGGACATTCGATGAATTACGCAAATTGGAGATATTTTTCAGCGAGGAGTCAAAAAGGGGCCGGACAAATGCAGATTTATACGAGCTGGTCCAACATGCAGGCAACATCTTACCTAGACTGTATGTTGCATGACCCTTGTTTCTGTGTCCTATATCACGTATTAGTAGACAGCTACAAGCATTTGTTTTTCAAATTGGCAGGTACCTGTTGTGCACTGTTGGATCAGTTTATATCAAGTCGAAGGAGGCTCCAGCCAAAGATGTTTTGAAGGATCTAGTTGAGATGTCCCGCGGCGTGCAACATCCAATTCGTGGGCTATTCCTTAGGAGTTACCTTTCTCAAATTAGCCGAGATAAACTGCCTGATGTCGGCTCGGAATATGAGGGGTAAGCTTGTTTCTATAATGCTCTGTGATTGTTCTCATTGGCTTTAACAGCATCATGAATAAGCTGATTTGTCTTTTCCTTTTCTTCAGAGAGGGTGGTACTGTCATGGATGCAGTTGAATTTGTTCTTCAGAATTTCACAGAGATGAATAAACTTTGGGTCAGAATGCAGCATCAGGTAACATCTTATTAGTCCACCCTTCTGTCGAGAGTGAGCTCCCCATAGGGTATAGTCTGAGTGCTTGCTAGGAGAGTGAGTTCGGGACTAGCCTAAAGAGCTATTCTTAACTAGTTGTGCTCATGCAGGCGTCCCTTTTGAGAGTGTGATCCTGTGACTATCGAGCTACAACATTGGAAGTTTTCCTGGTCTGCAGGGACCCGTACGGGAGAAGGAAAAGCGGGAGAAGGAGAGGAGACAGTTGCGTGACTTGGTATGTATCCAACCATTGACATGCTTCCGTGTTTTGCATGTTTGAAGTCTTCAGGATTTGCTTCTTTGTGCAGGTTGGAAAGAACCTTCATGTTCTAAGTCAACTTGAAGGTGTTGATCTTAACATGTATAAAAATGTGGTTCTTCCCAGAGTGCTTGAACAGGTAAGTTCTTAATTATGGATGTGATGTTTGTATGTGGGTTGAGTTTAGAAACGAATGATTTGTGGTTTACAGGTGGTCAATTGCAAAGATGAGATTGCCCAATACTATCTCATGGACTGCATCATTCAGGTCTTTCCTGATGATTATCATTTACAAACTTTAGAGGAATTGCTAGGGGCCTGCCCCCAGCTTCAGGTATTTGTCTAATAACAAAAAGGAAAAGAATACTGCACATGACTAACTTCGTATAAATTGCCAGCCTACGGTGGATATCAAGACTGTTATGTCACAATTGATGGAACGTCTATCTAACTATGCAGCGTCGACTCCAGATGTGCGTATTTCTGTAGGATATGATTCTGAAGGATGCGATGGCAGTAAAAATTTGGGGCTACTGACAGTTGTCAATTGTCATTTGTAGGTTCTACCTGAAATTTTACAAGTGGAAGCATTCAGTAAGCTAAGCAATGCAATAACAAAGGTGAATGGTGCATTTAAGCTCTTTTTTGTTTTGAGATGTTAGATATCTCCTGTTCTGGCAGTAAAATTGCGTCTTCTGCCTGCTATGCAGGTGATTGAGGCGCAGCCTGATATGCCCTTGGTAGGAGCAGTTAGCCTTCATGTTTCACTCTTGACCTTCACATTGCGTATTCATGCCGATCGTTTGGATTATGTGGATGAAGTTTTGGTGCGCAATATTATTCTTTGATATACATGGTTTTCATTTTGCTATACGACCTTGATTATGATATACCTAATATTTTTTTTGGTGTGAAGGGGGCTTGTGTGAAGAAATTGGAGGGCAAAGGAAAGATAAAGGATAGCAAAACCACCAAGCAAGTTGTAGCACTTCTTAGTGCTCCTTTAGAGAAGTACAATGATGTCGTAACAGTGCTGAAGCTTACCAACTATCCCCGTGTGATGGAACACTTGGATTGTGAGACGAATAAACAAATGGCAACAGTGATTATCCAGTGTATTATGAAAAATAATACTTACATTAATACCGTTGACAAGGTTTGTATGAGAGTATTAGTTTCAAATAATAGGAAGAAAACTCATTGAAGCCTTCTCAGGTTGAAGCACTGTTTGATCTGCTGAAGGAAGTTATTGCTGACAGTGAAGGGGATCCTGCAATAGATGAGGTAATATCTTTGTGGCAAGAAAAAATGTTGTTGGGAGAGTGGAACCCGAATATCCATACAGATCAATTTAGGCAACAATTTCCAACAGTAATATGCTTTTTGCAACGATTGTAGGGGCCTTCTCTGGGGCAGTCGTTTTATGGGTGACCATGGGGCAGTCATTTTATGGGTGTTGGTTCCTGCAATTTTTCTAGAGAAGAATACAATCTTTGTTTGTTGTTTTAAGGATGCTATATCTTGATTAGTTTTATTGGTGGATAAGTGACTATAGGAAGCTATTTTTCATATGGATGATATCGGTTTATCATTTCTTATATTGGCCTGCAAAGATATGTTTATGCATTTTTGTATGGGCTTGCTCATTTACACTCGATGCAACTTTGCATTCTTGTAATACAGATAGATGAGGATGACTTCAGGGAGGAGCAAAATTTGGTGGCAAGACTAGTGCACATGTTAGTCAATAGTGATCACCATGAAATGTTTAAGGTATGCCATTTTTTCTTAAAAGTTTTCTGGATGACCAACATCAAGTTGATATACATTAGCAGATGTATTGTCCTCGAGATTTCATGTGTCTTATGTTATGAATGGTGTCTTGTTTTATGGTATGTTCAAACATTAAGGCATATCAATATGGTATATGTCTCATCTTTTCAAAAATGTTGAAACATATGTTCTCAGTTCTGGGTAGATACATTTATATGTGTTAAAGAAAGTAATATATTCAAGGTGATCTTTATCGTTCCTTTTGTGTCTACTTTTGATGTGTACATCACATAAAATTGATTATCATAGATGCAATCGTTCTTTTGATGTACAGATATTAGTGACAGCACGCAAGCATTTTAATAAAGGTGGTCCAAAAAGACTTCCATTTACTCTACCACCGATTGTATTTTCTTGTCTGAAGGTTTGGTTTCTAATACTTTTGAGTAAAATATCTATGTGTATATACATAAGATCAAACTGCTTACTTCTGTCTTTGCTTAAGCTTGTTCGAAAAATTCGCGGCATTGACCTTGAGGATTCGGTTACACCTAACAAGGTGTTTCAGTTCCTACACCAGGCAAGTCCTGCTATTTGCTTCTGTTATGTAGTGTGTGATAATCACAATCTATATTTAGAGCAGCATTTATTTAAATTTACTGGTTGCATCAAATGGTTAGCTAGCTTCTATCAAAGGGCATTACAACATAAGTTAGTAAAAGTTTATTATCTTACCCTGACATATACTCGATTGTGAGGGGCAATAGACCGTAACATGTGAATAGATTACTCATCTTTCACACTTTTGCAGACAGTTGAGGCGCTTGCTATTATTCCAGTTCCAGAAGTAGCATTGCGCTTGTATTTACAATGTGCAGAGGTGGGCACAATTGTTTTTACTACTTATTTCAATTATAGTTTCTATCATTTTTTGTGGTGACAGTTACCTGACTAATATAATCTGTACAGGCCGCTAGTGATTGCCAACTGGAACCTAATGCGTATGAATTTTATACTCAGGCATATCTTCTGTATGAAGAAGAAATTGCTGTAAGCGATTTTTAAATTCAGTTTCTTCATAGATGCTCTCTTTTATCTTGACCTTTGGTACTTTTCAATAATTCAGGATTCTAAAGCACAAGTTACTGCAATGCATTTGATTGTTGGTAGCTTACAACGGACAGAAGTATTTGGGACAGAAAACAGGGATACATTGACACACAAGGCAACAGGAGTAAGGGACTAACCAGCCATTTTTTTTGCTCGATCTCCAGTTGTTGTAGCATCTACTGAAAAAATATTGCTTAATTTGCTTAGTATTCAGCCAAGCTATTGAAAAAACCAGACCAATGCCGTGCTGTATATGCATGTTCCCATCTTTTCTGGGTCGAAGATGGAAGAATACAAGATGGTGAAAGGTATCTTGTTTCCGCGTTTTGTGATCTCTTGTATTTTTGATGGATGGTTTTTTGTCCTTGCAGGGTGCTTTTATGCCTAAAACGAGCTCTTAGAATTGCAAATGCTGCACAACAGATGTCAAGTGCTACAAGGGGAAATAGTGGTTCTATTAACTTGTTTGTGGAAATTCTGAACAAGTAAGATTGCTAAAGGAATCCATCAAAGATTTGTTATCATGTCTTGTCTAAATGGAAATGCTTATGCAGATATTTGTACTTTTATGAGAAGGGTGTGCCACAGGTGGCCAGTAATCTGATACAAGGGCTTCTTGAACTCATTATTACTGAGATGAAAGCCGAAAATCCCTCTAAGGATCCAGTGGGAGAGGCATTGTTTGCCAGTACACTGCGATATATACAGTTTCAGAAGTTGAAGGGTGACAGTCTTGCAGAGAGATATTCTTCTATTCAGATATAGAGAATAGTGACAACAATTTGTGGGAGGATTTTTTGAGCGTGGTTGCAAGCACAGGTACAATTATACATTGTTAGAGAAGTATGCTTCTATTAGACACTCATCCCATGGTGCTTGCCCAACTCTCCTCTCTTGGTGCTTGCTCAATGATGCATTATTAAAAGCGTGTTCTACGTGGATGGGATCCTTTCAGATCTGTCAGAATGTATTAGTTCAAATCCAATTCAATAGTGGACTACACAAATTTATTAAGAAGTCCAAATCCAATGTTGAAGGCTTAGTTTAATGTTTCTATGCAGCAATTTGCAAGTGTGCAATTTTTATTCTTAAAGCTTGTTTACACCTCACCTCAAACAGCATTAATGTCTTAATGTTTTTATGCAGCAATTTGCAAGTGTGCAATTTTATTCTTAAAGCTTGTTTACACCTCAATAATGTCTTTTATAAAGTTCATGAATCTTTTATTCAAGATTAGGCTAATTGTTGGGGCTTTTCATTAGGATTACTTCCAAAGCTATTTGGGAGAACTGAAACCACGCTTGATGCGAATGTTGATGGCCACTTATTGCCTTTTATAATAAAAGTGTGCTATTGCAGAATGCTTCTGCAATATGATACCTTGCAATGAAATTCTAATGACCTTGATATTTTGTCCACAATGATAAACAAGACCCCAAAAGGATTATAAGGCGTAATGAGTAATGAGTTCGGAGCGGCGCCGCTTCCCCTGTTTCTTGTGTGCTACTTCCTTTGTTCTTTGAGCTCGCCCTTTTCTTCACTGCCTACTCTACTTCGAGCTTCTTATGTTATGCTTGATCCCTTGTTCCGGTTATGGCGTTGTCCTAATCTCTCTGCGGGTGCAAAACCCTTAAATTCCTTGGACTTTTTCAAGGTGATCTACGATTTTTTCAAGGGTTTCTTGCTGCCGTTTTGATGAATCAGGTAGCAGGAGGTTAGTATTGAATTTCAGCTTTTTTTGTGCAGGCTAGGGATGCCAAAAATGAATTTTTTTGCATCAGGTAGCATGAAATGGCATGAAAACGACAACCGTTTCTTGAAAAAGGCGATTTCTTGCTTGCATCAGGTAGCATGAAATAGCATGAAATGGCATGAAAACGACAACCGTTTCTTGAAAAAGGCAATTTCTTGCTTAACAAGAATCAATGGCATGAACAACCGTTTCTTGAAAAAGGCGGTTTCTTGCTTAACAAGAATCAGGTAGTTTCTTTCTTCTTCTATACAGGTTGGGGCTGCCAATTTTTTTTTGCATCATTTTTATCTAGATGCCCCGATACTCAATTATTTGGGCATAACATGCATCAACATATAGCCTGCAGATGATTCATAGCATCCAGAGTACAGTTAGCTTAATTCTCAAGCATTCGAAACTTGTTTTCGTTTGCTCTTTCCAGTTATCTGATCACAGAACGTAAAATTTGGGTGGACATTACGGCCCTGTTTATTACGTCCCGTAATCTACGGGAGGGGGACCATTCCGCTCCCGCAGGGCCTCTCGGCGTCCCGCCAGCCTCAACAGCACTCGCGGCTCCGCCACTCGAGCACCGCCTCGCGGCAGGCGGTGCCGCCTCGAGGCCCTACTGTGACGACCATACAAGTATTATACAATATGGTCGTCACACGGACGTCATGCATGGAAGACACCTGGCCCCAAGATCGCTGAGGCGATCCTTCTGAGATTCATCAGGATAAAGAACGGACTTCACATCTTCCAACTCTACTCTTGCCTTTTGGATGACGAATGACGTATATTTAGTCATCCCTAGTGCGCAGGATGTGTCTGTACGTTTGGATCTTAGCTTTCTGGAAAAGCCACCACCAATTTCCATAGGAGGGCCGTCTGTATTGAAAGTTCTTCAGCCCGGTCTGCCCAGATGGACAACATGGGATACTGCCCCACCTTTCCCGTCCCTCGTTCAATGGGTGAATCTAATAGAAGTTCCATGTTGTCCACGTACCTCTGTCTCACAAGACTGAATACCTCCTTGCATTTTGGTTCCACTCCTTTCGATTTGCTCGAGGATACAACTTCTATCGCGTTTCCTATGCAAGGCATAGGAAAAATAGATTTTTTATATACTATAGGCCAGACGCTAGCTCACAAACATCGTGGGTGCGATTGACAAGACGTCGTCTATGTTTTTCTTTTTCTTTTTTTTTTTTTTGTAAACGGAAAGAGGTTTTTTTAATCATTAGTAAAGGAAAACAAGTACAACCTGGACACTACTCATGGTAAAGATCCATTGAGTAAGCTCGAAAATAAAGCCTAGCATATTTGAACGTTTTAATATAAGCTGAAATAGCATCATGATTTTGAAAAAATTAAGACCATTATCACCTTTAGCAAACCATTGAAGCACATATTTGATATTTCTGAGTTGCTGAAGTTGATGTGAAGATCTACTGTAGATTTGGCAAGTGAAAATCTCAGTGCCTCAAGGTCCTTGAAAATCCCTAGAAGGGATCTTTGCAACATAAAGACGTCTGAGTTTCCACCAAAACTTCTTCCCAACATGATTTTCGAGCAGATAAACAGGAGCCAGATACTCATTATTACAAAAAGAGCACATGGTGACAGTAAACAAGGTAAAGTTAGAAGCTTTAGAATTGAATGAAGTCAAAGTCTTCAAAGACTTCTGGTTGAAGGATGTAGTTAGTTTTGTTCCCGCATTCTAGCATGTCTATCAGATAGACTGAGTTGCAAGTTGCCATTAATAAGATCAATGTACAATACGCATCATCTATGTTACACTAAGGCCTGGTCTAGACCTCTTGAAGTTGCAGGGGTATTGAACCCTCGAACATCCGTTGGGATGTGATGCTCAATTCTAGTTCAAAGGATAGCCTTACAGATCTACGCTGAACACTCAAATAGAGGAGCAGAGGTTCAACACGCCACGAAAGCAGGGCAACCTAACTCCGAAGAATTGCCATGGTGATCCTCACGAGTTGTACAGGTAGAGGGCGAGACTATTTTTTTAGCAAAAATGAGATACTAGCTTTGCTCAAGAAGATCGACGCGATCTTCTTGAGTTGAAAAAATGAAATAAAGCATTAAACTAGCTCACGAACAAGCAGATGGTAAGAATATTGGAAAAAACGTACCTTTTTGAGCGGATTTGGTCGGCGCCATTGGGAGCTTGACCTTGCCGACTCGCAAAAACCGGAACTGTTAGGTGCTTGCAGAACTGGGAGGCGCTCAAAATTTTCTGGTGCGGTCCAAAGAAATTCGAGCAGATTATATAATGCAATATGTGTTCATTAATGCGGCAGATTATATAATGCAAGATGCGATCATTAATGCGGCAACACGTGCCACATGCCGAATCCCTCGGTATCTGAGCCGGGTCGCAATTACTAGTGCAAATTAAAGATGACACACACTGCTTTATACGACGGTCATATATTATATGTGCGTGTAAAATATGAACATATTTCTGGTATTCATTCCTATCGGGCGAAGATTACTGGCCCAATTATATCGGCATCCAGAAAACACATTTTTCGGTTGAAGTACGCAGTATCACAAAATTTGAATTTGCTATAATTGTTTCTTTTTGAAATATAATGATCATGACATAGTTCAAACCAAATTCAAATTCGCTTTTCAAAACATCCCCCGAGGCAAAGGACGGTCCTGTACCATCATAACTCAAACTCCAAACATACCAGATTTGAAATTCAAATTCGATTCATTCATCGACCAGGTCTTCAGGCGCCTAGGATGCCATCTTCTCTCCGTCTCAAAAATTCCTCTCAGGCGCCTACAGGAATTATCTTCAGGCGCTCAAGTATTCTTTCAAGTGCCCACATGAAGTATCTACGGGGTGTGCATGTTCTTCTAGGGTGCTTGTTATGCAGATCATTTTGCAGGTGAGTTTTCGCCTTATCATATGCTCTTCTGATGCTTGCTCAAGTTGGATGTCTTATTGCTTGATGCCGCTGGCTGTCGTCCTGCCATGAAGCATTATTAACGGCCTGTCGTACTGATCTAGATAGTTCTCGGCTGCATTGATTTTATATATTTATGTGCTGCTATAAGCTATTATCCTCACTTCTATCGTATCTTCACCCTGCTTGTCGAGCCACCATGGAGACCTAAACCCTAAACCCTACGCCGCAACTAGTCGAAAATTCTCCTTGAAGATCGCATGGGCAATCCACTTGAAGGCGCATGGATGCGAAAGCTATCCTTGAAGATCGCATGGGCGATCTTCTTTCAAGGTTCGTTATGGTGCTTAGCTTCAGCTGATGGCAATCGCATCTGTGATCTTCCGCACTAGCAGAAGCTGAACACCACAGCGTCGTGTTTCTTGGAATGCCTGGGAAATTATCTCCATCCACATCAAAGAAGCCCCTTTGGCTTAAATTGCATAATTTTTTCTGGAAAATCGCGCTCGTGAATGCTCGGACATGACATTGAATTGTTATTGTGATCTTGCAGCTTGCAGATGTCTTTCCTGCTTCTATTTCTTGTGAAGGGTGTCTTGAGTGACCAAGGGCAAGGTCCTTGCCTTCACTGGCCATCACAATGTTCCAGGAGCAACCGGAGCTTTTGTAATTTCCATTGACACCGTTCTCAACGGTTCAGCTAAACTTCATTACAACAGACCGAAATTGAGAATGTAGAGCAAGCTCGTTTTGCCTTCATACTATATGGCCTTCGGCTGACATTGTAACTGAAAGAGAATAAGAGGACTCGAAGCTTTCGATCTTGTGCTATTCCACTTGAGAATTCTAGCCAACTTGTTTTGAGAATACTCACATTTGAGCCAACATGCCTAATGAATTATATGCCTAATGACTCTAAATTTAAAAATATCAACATAAAGTAAATACGGAATTAAATGAACGTTTAATTTGTTAACGTTCATTACGGAAATTACGTTCATTACGAAAATTAAAGTCACCGGGCTACGAAAAATGTCCTTATATTACGGCTTGATCAATGTTCCGGTGTTTCTTCACTCATGTGTTGGGACATAATCCAAGAGACAACAATGAGGTGATTCAAGCAGTATTGACGGATGCTGCACTGGCAATGCTTTTAGGTGCAGATTGAATTCTTCAAACATCATTTCTATATTGAGTATCCGGCAGAGTACTAGGCATTTGATTGATTTCAACTTCTTGACAGAAATGTTGCCAAAATCCAACAATTGTGTTTCTTGCAGATTGGAAGGCTTTTGTCTACATCCAAGATCTGTAGGCAAGCTAAGAGTGAGAGTAAGCAAATGCTCTGGATTCGAATTATTGATCGGTTAGCTTCAAGAAATTGGCCAAAATAATTCGTATCCCTAATGAATTCTTGAAAGATCGGTTGAAAAGAAAGTTTACATAAATAGTTTGTTATTCCTTTGTGCATAAAACCCATTGTTCTTCGAGCTGAATTGCATCCAAGATCAGGCTATAAACTTCAAGGTCTCCATGGAATGAGATTGATCAAGTACTCACGCCCTTGAGAATAGCAGAGCAAAGAGTAATATAGTTGTATAGTTCCTTAAATTAGAATATTTGAAACTTAGGGCATATTTAGAGTCTTCCCTTGACGTTTCATATAGTAGTAGGTCATGTAGACAATGCAGCAAATCGTGAAAAGCTTAGGTAATGAATATTTACTTTAGTTTGCAAAAGACGAACAATGACCTCCAAATACTTCCTAAATCTCTCTAAGATAGCATATTGCAAATGTACCGTTTTGAAAAGAAAGGAAGCCAACGATCTGAAATGTAAGAGATCATAATTAGAATATTTTATAAAAATGACAAAATTTCTTTCAAACGTAGGACTCAGGCCAGTGTTCTAGACAAGTTCCTCTTTATACATCTTCGTATCAGCCAGGCCATCAGTAATAACGCATACATATATATAGAGACCTACAGAATTTTGATACTAGTTTATCATCAACTTATGGTAAATAGGACTCCCAATTTCGATGGTCTAAAGTAGAAAAATCATCCAATTCAGCAATTGCAAGCAGATATT
>JAANSK020250408.1:0-13316 GCA_011763485.2 Isoetes engelmannii
GGATAAGTCTTCACAACATGGTTATATATGAACTTATTGATTTGCCACCCTCCTACCATGTCTTGCATCTCATCCCAAGGGATTCATTGATTATTGTTTCCAATCAAATGTTTAACAGTCAGAATGTTGGCACTATGCCATCTCTATAGCAGATTGGGTGCCTACTGGACATAGAGATTGCGGAAGTAGGAGCCATGATAAGAGACCAGAAGATTGAAGTGTACCTGACTGAATTAGTAATCTTATTATGTTCAAAGCAATGAGAGGTTAAAAATTGAAAATATTTCTCATTAGAGGACATGTATTAGGAGCACATTCAAAATCATAGAAAGCCGAATCAGATAGTTGGTGACTTATAGTTGACTACCAAGAGTACTCTTGTTGAGCCAGAATTTTATAAAATCCATTGCAGGAGGTTGGAAGCCAAAAATGGCTTTCCAAACATTCTGTGCCCCAAGAATTTGGGCCGACAGATGAAGGGATGAGCAACATAAGCCTCCATCCTTTCTTCTATGAGCTAATTATTCCCAGAATATTAGGTGACTACCTTGCCAAATAAATTCTCTGATGCATTGCTCAATCTAGTTATAGGGTGCTTTATCAGCGATCAAGACTGATGGAAAATACACATGGATGCTTGCCAACACAGAGTTAGCAATAAGGATTCTGCCAGCAAGAGATAATGAGCCTTTAAGAAGATGAAGTTTCTTTCTGATTCTATTAATCAGAGGTTATCAACCAGCCTTCAAGGACATGTGAGAGGCTAGAGGCAGACCCAACAAAGTGAAAAAGTGTCCTTCATGGACAAATTTGATTCCATGATATCCAGATTTGGTCTGCAAATATCAGAAAGAGTACATCATTTAGCAAAGTTGAGTTGAATCTTAGAGGTAAGACCATACATACTCCATGAAGTTAGAGAAATTATTATTATCAGTCTTAAGCTACAAAAGTGTCATCTGTATATTGCAAGATAGAATTTGATTAGATGGCTCAGGCATGGATAGGCCCTGGATAAACCCTTTAGCTTGTTAAGAGAGCACCATTTCGGTGAGCACTTCTGTAGCAGTAATAAAAAGTTAAGGGAAGTTTGATTGAGGTCCATGATAGGCTTAATAAGTTGGGGATGAACACCAATATGAACCACATATCTCTCAAGGAAAGGCCAAGCAATACAGTCATAGGAACGCTTGAAATCTGGCTTAAGAAGAATTAGCTATCAATTTGTACATTGTAGTAGTCAGAAAGATGGATCTCCACTCGTTGATCTGGCAGGGGGTTTCAGTTTTGGGAATTAAAAGAAATAACACCAACACTAAAGGTAGGGTAAAGGAATTGAGCAGATCAGGCCATTTGAATGAATTGGATAAGGTCATCCTTCATAATGGTCTAGAATTCAACAACAATTCAGGTTGGAAACTATCAAATCCAGAACTTTTACCATACTTCATTTTCTTTAAGGTCTCAAAGATTTCAGGAGTAATAAAGAGAAAAGGTGAGCCACATCACGAGACTTTTTGAATGAAAGTCGATGAATGGAAATACCTCTTATATAAACTGATTGAAGACTCGTATAATGCAACTGGTTTGAGCTCCTATGACAAACTGATTAAAGGCTCTTACAATGCAACATATAGCTGTGATGTGTTAAAGATCTGATTTATCAAATCAAAATGCAATATAAGTTAAAACACACATATGAACATCCACATCCTTCCCTCCAGTACTAAACCTCAATTTATAATTTGGGAAATAGTTACAAATTGCATAAGACGAAGGTAGGTGCTTCGCCAACCAAAAGAAAATTCAATTGAATGAATTGTTTTTTAACGTCCATGGATACCAACAATCTACGGGAAGAGAACGAAGGGCCTGCAAAGGGGGATTGCATCCTGAAGATAGAAGATGGAACACTGCAAAATTGTTTATTTGATCCTTGGCACGAAAGAAGGATGAACGTTTCATAGTGCAACATAGACTTGATTTAATTAAAAACAAAAAATTCTTAACTTTATTACTGATTATTGGCCCACAGTTCATTGAACCAGTAAACACCTAAGTTCAACTTTGCCCTATGATAGCGATGAGTTATACCATTTGTTCACACCTACTTGAATACTAAACGAAAGAACACCAGTTGCTTATTGCAATATTATTTCTAGAAGTTAGAATAGTAACTAGCCGCTAGAGGGTCAAATTGCATACTCTAATTTCTTGACTGCTTAAGGTCTAATACTCTAATACTCTAATTTCTTGACTGCTTAAGGTTTAATACTCTAATACCTTGAAAATTCTTTCGTCATTTGTACACCTAGGCGATTTTCTTAGAGCACTTTTATGGTATCCAAGTAATGCAAACCATTTCACACGATGACATGCAATTGATGCCTATCTTGTAACACACATATATTACATTTGTGTCTTTCGAGCTTTCAATACTATTACCTTTCTTAACAAAAGCATTTTCAAAGCATAATTAGGATACATATTCTAGTAATTGATCTTGCAAAAATCGAGCCATGGAAAACCTGTTCAGTTAGGCTAGTAACAATGCATATGCCATTAGACAATTTCAATTTTGTTCATCAACATTGTTGAGGTGCAACAGAGATTAGAGACCTTTGTATATCAAATCCGAATCTGAATGTCTGTTGTTGAATATTACCCAGTATAGAAAGTGGAAGGGAAGAGGGCGCAAAAGCAAGACAATAAGTACCAGAATCATCGACGGGAATAACAATGTTGTTTCCAGGAAGGGGAAGATCAACTCCATTCTGAAGATGGAACACCACAGAGGGCACTTGAACTACTTGAAGACCAGAAAAGTTAAAGCAGGTGTCGAGAAGGTAAACAGGAGGAGCATAAGGGAGATTGAGAGAGGCAGCTTTGAAAGCATCCCTGAAGGCACTATAGGCAGGCGAGACGAGCCGAGAGACAGCAGTGCCAGTGTCGAGGATGACACCACCAGTGCCATTAGGCTGGAGTTGGAAGAGGTAAGATGAGACGGGGACAAGAGAGTTCCCAACAGAGATGCCCAGTAGGGAGGTATAGTAATACGTGGCAACACGAGGGTGGCGATAGAGGGGGGTAAAGGAGGACGAGGCGGGGATCGATCCAGGGCCGAAGGCGAGAGGCGATACGAGAGACGGACGGTCACGATTAACAAGGCAGTAAGAGAAGGCAGAGCTAAAAGCAAGGCCGAGTTGGGAAAGGAACGAGAGGCGACCGCCGCCGAGCCCTAGGAGGCCGGCCTCGCCTTGAAAGAGGCCATGGGTGGAGTGGCCACAACCAAAGGCTATATTTGGGACAACTACACCATCCAATGAGAAGGACTCTGTACCAAAATCCCCAAATGTAACAGACTGGTCACTATACCTGAGCATATATGTGCATTGAAAACCTTTGCATGATCTATAATCGAGCATAGAACAGAGGGGCGATCCGCAGTAGACTGGCTGGTAGCTTGAAGATCCTCTTGGATCATAAATTGGATCGATCTGCCTGTAACAATTCTGGCATGGCGCGCACTGTACCCATGATACATCGCTGCCTGTGTCGATTTCTAGATAGTATTCATTTGCCGGATTTCCTATCCCCAATCTTACAAGATATTCTCCAATTCCTAGACCCAATCCGGTTGTTACTGGTGCGGAAATCAGACTCCTTTTGGTCTTTTTGGGCACAAAACCAAGCTTTTTAGACATGGTTTTGATCCTCTGTTCATCCCCTTTTAGCAGATGTAGCAGATTCTGTTTGTGGGTCATTTTTTTGCTCTTGAATACTGCTTCCCTGTGCATAATTTGGGCTTGAAGGATCCCAGTTTGCAACCCAATTGGATGTTTCAGACCCTTTTCGACGTTTTTAGCAGATTTATCAACATGAAGATCGACATTTGTGTAACTGATATGGCCACATTGTGCCTGATACAGTGACAGGCATAGCAGAAGCAAGGAAAAAACAGGGTTTCTCATCTCTAAATTGGGCCAAAATGTTGTGCAGAAGATCGGATTGATCTGGGTTTTATGCAAAAGATCGTATATATGTAAGCATGACAGAATTGTGGGCGTTAGAAGAGAAAAAAAATGGGAAGAATCAGAAGAAGTAAGCGTTAAGGCCCCATAGCCAAGGCTATGGCATGGCTACGTCGAATCTTGAGCGAGCAAAAGGAAAACGCTGCTGTGGTGGTTGATTGTGGGTCCCTAAATCACCATTTTTTCGTTCTTAAAGAAAAAAAAAATTATATCCTCACACCATTTTTATGCTACAATCTAACTTAACAGACCCGTAACAGTGTCTCAATCTTCTAAGGTTTTTCTATATGTTGATTTTAATAAAACATCAGATCAAGATATTATTGAATTGAATTTGTTTTTACCATTATCAAAAACAGCACTATGATCTCGATGCTACCTTATATTGAATACTTTATATAAATACGCACATTCAAGAACACCTCCTTAGTATGAAAACAAACTAATTTTCAACAACTATAATAGATCAGTCCACGCAATATGTGCATATGAAGTATATGAAGTTCACAACATTATAGGTCCTAAACACTCAGAATGCTAGAGAAACAAGGTTCAAAGCACTAAAGATTGCCTTCTACAGATTTCGTGTAATTAGAGAATGTCTACAGTATTGTAAATGATATTTTCATGATAGCTCATTAGTTTGCAAAATATTTTGAGTTAAATTTGTTCTTGGCATAACAATTCTCTACTAACATTGGATAAATATGTGCCAAGAATATGGGAACAAGGTGCAAAGACAGTATGGATTACCCACTAATTTGAATAGCAAAATATCATTTAATCCCTCTAATCTACCATCACTTTTAGATAAACGTTGTTTTAAGGTACTGATTGGTTTTGTTGTGAATGATGGGTTCAATGATGGTTTCTTCATAGTCTCGCCAATTGCAATTTGAATAATCAGCATGTTTTATTAGAAGTGTGTCCAAGTTTCTGGGACAATCTAGTAATGAGAGCATTTTATTTGGCTTCTGCATGAATCAGCTGGTGGTCAATTTAGAAAAGAAAAACTCTCCTCATTTTCAAGGACAATAGATGCATTGATGCTCAAGTACTCATTGAAGCTAAACAACACATTTAAAGCATATTTATGTTCATCAATAGACAAAGAAGTAAAGAGGCATATTTGGGAGCATTATCTTCATATTTATCACACTAAGATATTATGTGATGCAAGATCACGGGTGGTTTTGCGCTACTAGACATTTTCTACACTGGGTTTTCAGTCCCACGTCTATGTGTAAACTTCCTTTGAACAAAAAAGGTTCTTGTCCTTCCAAAACTTAAAAAAAAAAGGCGTCGATTGTTAATGTTTCTAATGTCACAACCCGGGGCATGCCCGATTTGCGTATTCAAAATACCCAAAAACAAATCTCGCAAGCCACGTATATCATTCATCCACAACAGCAAGAACCGAACAACTCATCACAAGTTTCATTAATAACCTTTTTAGTTTTCTTGTAAACATTTTCAAATTGATTAACTTCCAGCAATTCTTGTGTAGAATCTCACTGACAGCATTTGTTGATGCCATGACCTCAATGCAGTCAGTGACAGTAAAATACAAGTTGGCTTTGTCCGCACTATCCTTGACATAAGGCTGCCAGCCTTTGTTCCAAATTATTGACTCCAGAGCTGCAAAATAAGTAAAAAATCATAACATATTCGACCATGGAATTTCACATCAACCATATCCACTTTTCAAGTAAACGTGGTTCAGCCAAATTTAATATGAGATGAACATGTTCTAAAGGAAGGTACCTTCCAGCAGTTTCAGTAGCTGTCTTGCCCGCAATCCTCCCATTTGGGTGCTAGAGATAATTGCAAATATGACACTCGAGAATACTTCCATTATTAAGCAACGTATCTGGTACCATAAAAGAACCATTCCTACCTGAGCAGCAACATTAATGTCAATCTCATCCAAGACCTGCAAGCATCAGTATACGATATCAATATCATAATTATATGAGCATCTAATTTTGCAAGACTTTACTTGATTTGTCAGCTCCTCTGTTTCTTCTTCTGCTTCCTCATCATCCAATGCATCATCAATGGCATCAGACATCATCTCAGTCTGTAATACACAAAAAACAAATGCTTTTAGAATCTCCCTCCATGCAAACGCACACATACACATACAAGTGAATCGTTTAAGGAAGAAGACTGTGGGTGTGAAAACATAATAAGCTATGACTAATTCAGAAATATCAAGCATGAATTACCGGCATGTCCATTTGTGCAGACTGTCTTTGAAATTCTTGCATAACCTTTGCTTGCTTTGTGGTCTCCATTTGAGCTGGAATACGCACCATTTCTTTAAGAAACTACAAAATTGGCTTATAAACATCAATTTTTCACCCCAAACCTTGTTCATAGCAGATATGGCCTTATTTGCCCCCATCATTGCATCTGCATCTGCAGTGTTTGCATACATTGCCTGCAAAACAAATAACAAAATGTTTTCAACTAGCAAATTAACCAAGTAGAATAGAAACCCTAACATATGTAATGACCATCATTTAAGTCAAACGAATTGTAAAGCAGACTCGAGTATGGGCCGCAACACCCCTCCTTTGAGCTCGACTTCCCTGAAGCTTAGCTATTTGCTATCATAGTCTGATTAATTCACGTGCTAGAATTTTCTTTGCTGCTTACTATGCCGAATTACTGAACAACATCTACTAAAACCTGTTTCCCCACCTCCATTATTTATATTCACCTCATTTCCTGTTTTGGCTGTTTTCTTTATTTCTGCAACAAGCTTCTTTTCTTGTAAACATAGTCACCGAATTGCGAACTGTGTCACAATAAGGAATTGCAATGTAGGTAAGCATACAATTCTATCTAGCATAAAACTTCATAATGGTTACTAAAAAGTTTCTGCTCTAATGATGACACCCTTGAAAGTGAAATGGGATTCCTTAAGAGAGCCCCAAAGTCCTGATAACTTCTAGGGATCACAGGATATAACTAAATGCACAAAATGGTATTAAGAAACTGGTGAGAAACCTGCTCACCACAGTTACACATATATATGGACTGAATAGACACAAGATGAAGGGATACCTACGAAACTACGAGATGCAACTGTCTGATCAGACATGACCCTTGGATCCATGTCATTGACCTGCCAACATCAGCAATATGCCACGTGTACAGTGGCTATTCTTCACACTCCCACTGCCATTGTACACATCACAATGCGTATTTTAAAACTGCTCCCGCTGAAGCTTAAACAGTTTTGTCCCACTGGATTTACACAACTATTTTGCTCCCACTGGATCAAAACAGTATATCACGAACACAATTTGCTTTATCAGGAGATGCCACATTCTTTGGACACTCTTTTGCATAATGTCATTTCTCCCCACAGCAAAAGCACTGACGATTCTTCTTCAATTCTTCTGGACTTAATTTCTTTCCTTTCCATTTTGATGGTGCAAGAAATAGCTTATCTTGTGCAACTATTGGCGCTTTACCCTTCTTATTTTGTCTCATTTCCTCTTTTAGTATAGCTGCTATCACTTGGTCAGGAGATAAATTATCACAATTATTTAATGTTACCTCCAACTGCCCAAATAAACTAGGAAGACTGGATATGAGAGTCGTCACTTGATCTTTGGGATCCACTTGATCACCTACAGATGCTAATTGTTGCACCAAGGTCTTGAATCGACATACCGCTTCTCTAATCTTTTCATTGTCATCAATATTAAAGCTTCGAAACAGACAGCAGATGCAGCTCCTTGGCCTTCTTGATCAGGCCCCGTGCTCGCTTCACGAAAGTCTGCCTTCTGTTGATAGGGCGTTCTAGGTACCTGATCTCTATTTTTTTTCCTTCCCATTCCTTTTCCTTTTGCCTAAACTAAGCCACTGCCCCATAGCCTTTGAAAAGCCTAAAGGCCGATCTTTGTAGCCAAAAAAAGGCCGAAGCCAAAACGGCCTCTTGGCCTTTTGGACGCCCTTATTTTTAGCTCCTCTTTGCATTAGTTGATTAATCCCATCAAGGCAATGAATGCAGAATATATGTTTTTGGGATTTGATTAATACCACTAAGGCAGTGGATACATAAAACATGTACCTGGGATATGAACCCAGAAAAACCATGAACATAGGAAACAAAACATTATGATATTTTTGTTGCTTCACTGGTATAATGTGTTAGGTGTTTTTTTATTGATTGGCTAAGTTGTGTAATTGGAGATGTGATGTTAAACACAAACTATATGTAAGACTGATCGACACACAGTTCGAATACAAGCAACAAATGAACCCAATCAGTTTCTCAATGATAAATAATTGCTGAAGAAGAAGTTTTACAACATATCTATTGATCCATTCTCGAACTGTGAGCAGAAAATAAAATTACTACAAATATCTGAGCAGAGTTACAAGGATAGATCGATACCCTTGCCAACACATACAAAGTGCATGTTGATATCAAAGATGTCAGCCAAACTTTCCTGGTCAATAGTATCACTAACCAACAACGGTCTATTTCACTACAAAATGTAATAAAGGAACCTCTGCAATCCAGCATACTTAGCGGATCTACCATCTGTCTTCTTTAGGACACCCCACCTCTCTTCCTTTAACACCCTTCATGAGGGTTTCAATAAAATCATTCTCAGAAACATTGAAGCTTAACAATGTGTGATTTTGAATTTTTTTTGACGCAAGTTTTGAAGAAACAAACTCTTTTAGCAATCCACATTGAGATACTCGATGAATATAAATTTGACAAAGGCAACAACAAATCAAAAATAGTCAATTAAAGAAGACAAGATCTCAATATCTAAAACAGCCTAGAAAATTAATCTAAGAAAGCTTTGAATTCGTTATTTACTTCTGCTAATACGTTTTATGCAACTTATCAAAGCCAGAGTCAAGAAAAAAGCAGTTAACGGTTCTATAAAAATAAAATATAGCAACTTATAAAAGCCAGAGTCAAGAAAAAGCAGAAAACGATTCCATAAAAATCACATAAACTTATAGCAAACACGAGACTGTCAGTTCAATGTATGTCAACAGGAATGCAGAGCAACATTGAAGCCTCAAACACTAATTTTAATTCCTAAGTAGGTAGAAATATGAACTGCAAAAAACTAATAAAGACCAAATTATGCTGTAGGATAAAGAGCTAAATCTGTACAAGAAATCGATGGTAAATAAGCATTCAGCTACTGCTAGTACCCGTCAGGCTTTGCTGCATAAAAATGAAGCATTTACCATAAAAAAGCAGAGCAGAAAGGATTAAGAGGTCCAGTTCTACAAACATCTCTTGCTGCAAAAAGGAAGGACATCAAGAAAAGAAATCTTATCACTGACAATCCACAAAAGACCGCTGCATATCAAACACAAAAATATCTGTAACCTATCTCTGATTGACAGCTCATGAGTAGCATTAGCCTACAAATAAATGTCATCCCATTACCCTAGAAAAGAATGCAGTGTCTTATCCAGAGAAGTAAAGAGAAGTTAAACATGATAAAAGCTTGTTCTCTCACACAAATAAAATCTTCCATTCAACCATGTCAACAAAAAAGCAGAGCAATATTGAAGTCGCAAAGGTCTGTCTATTTGTCTGTCTGTCTGTCTGTCTGTCTGTCTGTCTTATTTCTTCCTAGGTAAAAACATGAACCGCAAAACCTAATGAAGGCCAAATTATGTTGTGGGATAAAGTAGTCTGCTAGTACAATGCCTTCAAGCTTTTTGCTGCATAAGAATAGGATTTCACCATTAAAATAGAACAAGGGTTGCTGCAAATAAAATATAACAAAGAAAGGACCAGTTAAATTAACTAAGTACCACATGGCAAATCTAGAAAGACCACCAAGGCAACTGCATATCAGATACGAGAATAACTGCAACCTATCTCTGTTTGACAGCTCGTGGCACTTAGAAGGCAGCATTAGCCTACAATAAATGACACGTTATTGCCCTAGAAAAAGAAATGCAGTGTCTTATCTAGAGAACTGGTAGAGATGGTAGACATGATGAAAGTTTGTTTTCTCACACATAAACATTCTTCCATTCAACCATGTCAACAGAAGTGCAGAGCAATATTGAAGTCTCAAAGATTAATATTAACTCCTAGCTAAGTAGAAATATAAAAAGCAAATGAAGACCAAATTATGCTCTGGAATAAAGAGCTAGACCTGTAATCGATGGTAGATAAGCGTTCAGCTACTGCTAGTACAATCCCTTCACGCTTTGCTGCATAAAAATGAAGCATTTCACAAACAAAAAAGAACAAGGACCAGTTCTACAAACCTCTGTTGTGCAAAAAAAATATAACAAAGAAATGACCAACTAAGAGCCACACAACACATCTAAAAAGACCATCAAGGCAACTGCATATCAGATACAATGCATATCAGATACAAGAACAACTGCAACTTATCTCTGTTTGAGAGCTCATGGCAGTTAGAAAGCAGCATTAGCCTCTAAATAAATGACACCTCATGGTTGAATGGAAGAATGTATTTGCGTGAGAAAATATTCTCTGGACAAGACACTGCATTATTTTTTTGAGTAAACAGAAGTGCATAGCAAAATTGAAGTCTCAAAGATTAATAATATTTCTAGCTAGGTAGAAATATGAACTGCAAAACCAAAATGAAGGCCAAATTATGCTGTGGGATAAGGGCTAGACCTGTAATGGACGGTAGTAGATAAGCATTTAGCTACTGCCAGTACAGTCCCTTCAAGCTTTGCTGCATAAACGTGAAGCATTCCACCATAGAAAAGAAAAAATAAAGCATCCAGTTATCTAGTTCTCTGAAGTTCTTTAAACCTCTGTTGCTGCAAACAGAATATAACAAAGAAAGGACCACTTACAATACTAAGCGCCACACAGCAACTGCATATCAACTACGAAAATATCTGCAACCTATCCATGTTTAACAGCTTATAGAATGATGACACGTCATTACCTAAAAACAGAAATACAGTGTGTCATTACTAAAAAAGAGAAATACAGTGTCTTATCCACAGAACTGATCATTACCTAAAAAGAGAAATACGGTGTGCCATTACTAAAAAAGAGAAATACAAATACAGTGTCTTATCCACAGAACTGAAAGAGAAGTTAGACATGATGAAAGCTTTTTTTCTAACACAAAAACATTCTTCCATTCAGCCATGTCTATTTCCCTGCACAATAATCCAGCCCGAATGTGCCAATATTCACAGAGGATCTGAAAGCTCCAGATTGAGGAGGAAATGCAGAGCCGAGGAATTAAGCAGCAGAAACAGCGAATCCAGCGAAGAATTTCTGAGCATTAAGGAAGACTTGAAGGTGGGCAGTCCAGTGGTTATAATAGAGGCGCCCCTCATGCTTAAGACTGCAGAGCCCATGCCTATGATGCGCCTCAATGCTGGAATCCTTAAACCTGGCGATGCCGGAAGGTTAGCACTAATCCTTGTTCTTACAAATCTCCATTATATTTCTAATTCATATTATTGCCCACTTAACATGCCGGATTCGTTTGGTTTTTTGCAGAGTGATTGATCGAAAACCCATGAATGTATGGGCTGTACGCTTCGCTGCAGGTGCTTTCCTTGTTGATCGTAAATATTTTAAGCCCCTGTAGTCAAATTTATCACGATATTATTGTAATAGCTCGTAAGTTAAGCAAGTTTGCACCTTCACAATATGATTTTCTACTGCAATGTCGGTTATCGAAGTTTTTTAATTCCTTACCACAAGATTTCCCTCTTTTGCATCTGATCCGATGAAGAAATTGAACGGCTCCACAACCACATCCGGTTAGACCAAGTTTTGAGGTCATTATCATTTCAAGAGATTGTAGGGCAAAAAAGAAAAATATTATGCCTTTACCCCACATATACATGCCGGCTAGTCTATATTATCCAGCCCCCCTCGTCAGTAGTATTCGGCCCCCCTTCCGGCTGTAGAATTCGGCCCCCCTCATTGGTAGTATCCCCCTCCCCTCCTTTGCGGTAGTTCAGCCCCCCCTTAATAGTATCCGACTCCCTCTTTGATTACTTACAAATTGCCGGATTTGTGTAGTACAGCTGGGTGCTCAATTGCATAAGCCGAAAGTTGTAGAAGACATCAGGCTGAGTTTGGATCTGTGGTAGTCTTCTATACATCGCTGCATGATTGCTCTTGAATTTTTGGCAGGGTGCCAAGTTACCAAGTTACTGAGGCTTGCTCCATCAGAGGTGTTGCACAAGCATTGAAACCGGAATTACAACAGTAGGCTATGCACCAAATGGGGACCCGCATAGATTAATTCCTTGTCCGTCTACTAGCATGGAGGGGGGTTGAACACTATTACTGAGGTGGGCCCGATACTGCATTCGGGACTTAGGCTGGATACTACAATCGAGGGGGGCCGGATACTACAACCCTCCCGACATGTCCATCAGATATTGTCATTTTAAGCCCCCTTGTAGGGTCGGGTCACCATGTTTCGCGCATTACTCCTCAGGTTCGTGGATGCACGTGCCCTTTCACGCTGCTGCGCTATCCCTCTTGCCTCCGCTCCAGAACACGCTCTCGTCGCAAACGATTTAGGGAGCTTTCGCGACGATTCAGAATTCCGGCAGAAGGACGAGTGAAAAAGCATGTTTAGGGTTAGGATTGGCTATAAATAGTTAGGTTAAGGCCAACACCCTCTGCTCCAATGTGACGTTGCCACGTGGCGATACACCTCAATAAGGTGGATGTCTAGTATCCCATACCGTAGGTGGCATAAGTATGGTTCGATACCATATATACATGTCGTCTTAGGCGACTTGTATTATAGTGACGTGGTCGTAGAATATACGTAGTCCTATCGTATATTCTCGGGGAACGTCACACTATCTAAACTTACTAACTCTTCAATCTTATTATAAAACTTTTGAAATAAGTTGGACCATTTTGTGGTGATTCAGTTATTGTAGAATCATGACCCGGATTGCTAACATGTTCAAACAATTTGACTGCTTAAAAGACTTTCAAATCAGAAAACCTTGTATCCAAATGAAAAGCAAAAGATGCACAAATCTCATGATGATCTTATACAATTTGTCAGTTGATCAAACTGATCAGTAACACCTCCGTCATCTTTTTTCTTCTTAAGCATGTTTTGAAACTGAAAGAGTATGCCAACCCACCATTCATCAAAGCCACGGTTCACTAAAGCCTTTGTTGTTTGCTCCTTTTTTTTTGTTTTTTGCTGTTTAAAAGAAGAAACCAACATCTTATCCATTTAAAAGAAAAAAGAACACCCGACAATATCCACCCCTGTCCCCCACACCCACCCC